>JAFIRS010009061.1:0-12467 GCA_018342105.1 Gonioctena quinquepunctata | reverse complement strand
TAAATGAATGAATAAATAAAAATTATTTTTTGGGGGGCTCATACCCGTCCATTCTGAAAAATCGGGCCCTTATTCTGCATATCGTTTGTCGATGAATAACAATTTTTTTTCCCTTTAAAAATTTGGGAAAGGCATCCGATTTGTAATCGAACTCCGTATTCGAGAGGTGATAGCGAACGATTGCGCCTCCACGGTCATTGAACTGTTTTTATTAACGCATCATTTCACATGTGATATTTATTCCTTCTGTATGGGGTCGTTTTAGAATAGCCTCATGGTATATCCTGCCTGTCGTAAGAGGCGACTTAAAAGGATAACCATCGGTGGAAGATGGTTCTCATCGCCCGGTGAAATACCACCATATCTACTTTGATCGCTGTGAAATGGATCATTCCATGTTTCACCCGTGTTCGGTCGATACTTTCCGGTCTCCTCTTCCTTTTCCCAACCCCCTTTTATTTTCAGGTGCATCCTAATAGTAATAAGATGAAGTCCCCCGGAGTAAAACCTCCGGAAGCAAAATACCTTCCATTCGATTTCCGGGCGAGAGGTACTGAGGACTCAACATTAAAGATTAATTTTGCAACATCCGCGGACTCAACAAGAACATCAATGACGTCCACCATCACCTACAGACGAAAAAACCGGATATTCTGGCTCTAACAGAAACACAAGTAAATCGTCCACCAACAAGGTCCATATGCTTTGTCCTGGTTACGAACTCCATTCTCGATTCAGGTTCAAAGGTGGAGTCTGCCTTTACGCTAAGGCTAACCTTTTATGCCAGCGTAAAGAGGTTTGAACCGAAAGACTTTGATGTGATGTGGTTCAAGCTATCTGATACCAAACTGACTAAGTTCCTCTGCTGCCTTTACCTATCACCTAATGAACCTTCATATAACTACCTCTTTGAGTTTTTATCACTCAAACTGGACTACATTCAGGAGAACCATCCAACATCTGAAACCATAATCATGGGAGACTTTAATGTACATAACGCTGCCTGGCTCAAATTCTCTAACAAAACAGATGATGCGGGTCGTCAAGCCGAGGCCTTCACCATCACTCATGGTCTAGAACAACTGGTCGAGCTACCAACCCGCATCCCTGATGTCAACAACCAGTCTGCCAATACACTAGATCTTTTCCTCACCACCAATCCTGACCCGTATAGAATAGAAGTTTGTGCCCCACTTGGAAACTCTGATCACACCCTCATCTCCACAACATGCTCTTTCCATTTACCATCGAGCTGCACAATACCACCCCGTCTCATGTGGCATTACAATTCGGCCGACTGGGAAGGTCTTCGATGTTTTTCTCAGCGTTTCCATGGAAGAGAGTTTGTTTCTTTCAGTAGATCCAACACGATGTGCTGAGACAATTTCTGAAATCATCATGTTGGGGATGCAAACCTACATACCGAATACCGAAAGAAGAACATCATCCGACAAGACCTGGTTTAACAGAAACTGCTCTAGAGCTGTGGCTTCCAAACAGGCAGCATACCATCGATGGCTAAAAAATCCGGGCCCTGAGACCAGAGCAGCATATGTCGAGGCTAGAGGCATATGCAAAGAGACAACAGAATGCTCAAAAGATGCCCACAATGCCAAAATTAGATCAAAACTTCCTGAATGTCCTAACGGATCCCGTTCATTTTGGTCTTTCGCCAAAGCTGTGGGAAGAAACTTCACTTCCAGCTCATTTCCTCCTCTAACCAAAGAAGATGGAACACTAGCAACGACTGCCCAGGAAAAAGCCAATATCTTTGCGCACCTATTTGCTGGAAATTCCACTCTGGATTCATCGGGAAAACAACCCCCGAACATTACACCTATTGACAGTCACATGCCCGAGATCACCTTTCGCCAACGTACTATCAGAAAGATTTTGCTGGGTCTCAACACCAACAAAGCCTGTGGATCTGACGGAATCCCGCCGTTTGTTCTCAAGAAATGTGCCCCCGAACTAACACCTGTTCTTTGCAAGTTGTTCAACCACTCTTATAATTTGGGGGTATTTCCGTCCAATTGGAAAATTGCAAGAGTACAGCCAGTCCCTAAAAAAGGCAAAAAGGCCCTACCTAGCAACTACAGACCTATCGCACTGCTATCTATTATTTCAAAGGTCATGGAAAAAGCCATCAACATCGAGCTCATGAAATATCTGGAAGACCCCAGGAATTGTCAACGATAGGCAATATGGCTTCCGCCATCAGAGATCAACTGGTGACCTGCTCGCTTACGTCTCACATATATGGCAGCTATCTATTGAAAAGTATGGAGAAACTTTAGCTGTGGCATTAGATATCTCCAAGGTTCGATCGAGTTTGGCACCAGGGACTCCTCGCCAAGCTTCCGTCTTATGGCTTGCCCCCTCAGCTGTGTTCTCTGCTTGCTAGTTTTCTCTCAAACAGGTCTCTCCATGTAGTGGTCGATGGAGTTTCATCTGACACTCTACTCATAAATGCTGGTGTTCCGCAAGGATCTATTCTCGCACCAACACTATTTCTACTTCACATCAACGACCTGTTGAAAGCAACTTCATGTCCAGTACACAGCTTTGCCGATGATAGTACCCTCCATACCGCTTTCTCTTCCAGGGCCCCTATATCAGCCCGTGAAACCAGAAATGAACGAGGAAGAAATGTTAATAATATAAATATGGACTTAGCAACAATTCTCGAGTGGGGATCTAATAACTTGGTAGAATTCAATGCAAACAAAACACAAGCATGTCTTTTCTCTAGAAAAGCCGATCTCACTGTGCCTAACATAACTTTGTCAGGAGTAACCATACCACTGAAGTCATCCATATCGATGCTTGGAATTACTATCAGCAATAACCTTTCCTGGGAAAATCACGTGAGGTCCATTGCCAAAAGTGCATCCCAAAAACTTGGTTTTTTGTTTCGTGCCAAGAGCTATTTCACCCCCACTCAGCTGCTTATGATCTATAAGGCACAGATCCGACCTGTCCTGGAATACTGTTTCCATATTTGGAGCGCGGCACCTAAACATATCCTGAGGCTATTGGATTCTGTCCAAAAGGGCAATTCGTCTCGTCGGTGATGCTCGCTTACAAACTCGCTCACTTGTCTGGAACACCGTAGAAAAGTTGGCGATTTGTCTCTATTTTATAGATATTTTCATGGGCGATGCTCTTCTGAAATATCAACAATCGTTCCTGCTTTGGCAGTCTCTTCGAGATTAACCCGTCAAGTTCAGTCATCACACCCCTTCGTGGTCACTTTGGAGACCTGCAGAACATCACTTTCCAAAGACTCGTTCATCCAACGAACAGCGAGGCTTTGGAACTCATTGCCTAGGGAGGTGTTTCCCGAGGCATACAACCTCCAGAAATTTAAGAAGAACACCAACTCCTACCTTCTTTCCCTTAGTTCCCACGATGTTCTCTGAACATTACAGGATATCCCTTTTCGTGGGAACATAAAAAAAAAAAAATTCTACAACCATTGAATGATTCAAAAGACAGGAAAAAGGTAGTACATAAAGAAATTCGTAAACTGTTGGAAGCCGGAGTTGTGGTACCTAGTACTTCCGAGTAATGAGGCCTGGTGGTGATGGTGCCCAAGAGAGATGGAAAATTTAAAATTATTGTATCCGAGATCCCCAACTTGCCACCGATCCAGGATCCACATTTAGACAATCAATTAACATTAATTCCAAAAGTTTTCAAACTTCAATGGCATGTTAGTGCATTAATGAAAACAAACTATAAAATTTTGCAGAAGTCTGCGATGAACAGAACATTGTTTTAATTCAAAAAAACGTTTTCATGCTCAAAATTGCAAAGTAGGCATACGTATAGTAATGGTGTTTTACAATCTGCAGTAAGTTTGCAGTCTTGTAAAAGTTACGAAACCTTGTTTTTTGTCATTTGTTTAAGTTTTCACTATAATTTGTTTAAAAAAATTACAAAAGTTCTGCAAATTGGATAAGTGAATCGAAAAAAAGTTTAACATATTCACGTACATTTGCAACCAATTCTGAAAAACGCATCATTTATTTATCAAACTTTTTTATCGACGCTCCCATTTTCTATAGACATAAGTATTGAAATAATTACAAACGTTTTTTATTGTGGTTGCAAATAAAGAGAATATCGGTCTCAGTGGATATGTAACTTTGCAACCTCATACAAAAA
The DNA here is from genome assembly GCA_018342105.1 of Gonioctena quinquepunctata. Taxonomy (NCBI): domain Eukaryota; kingdom Metazoa; phylum Arthropoda; class Insecta; order Coleoptera; family Chrysomelidae; genus Gonioctena; species Gonioctena quinquepunctata. Next base: position 8,297 of record JAFIRS010009061.1, on the reverse strand, counting down.
ACGGAACCTATTTATCTACTAATATATTTTTGTTGCATTTTTACAACTGCTGAAATAATTGCCAAAGTTCTGCAAATTGCAATTTAAATTACGACTAGTATTTTGGGTGACGCAAGAGATTTGCAACCGTCATTGTTCAACGGAACATTTTTTTATATAATTGATTTGTTATTTTTTATAATTTGGCCATAAATTGTAAACATTGGGCAAATATGTTTTAAGATATATATTAGACCGACATATGTCCCCAACTAACATTATAGGAAAATTATACCAAGCAGTGGGGTAAAACGGCTTCGAGAAGTCCGAATTCACCCATTTCTGACCAAATATTTTACCTTCAAGTACTAACTAACTCCAAAGTTATAATTGGAGTTAAAAAAACCATAATTGAGACCACCAAATCTCCTTCAAAAACCAAAAACTTAATAGGCGTAGTGCGTAGTAGGAAATTACTTGTTATGGACTAGGTTAAATTTTACCCTAAAGGTACCTAACCAGCAAAATGTGTTCAAAATACTTTGTTACTCTTAGGAAAACCTTCTGGTGAATATTTACCTAATTATTACCTCATGTGTGTTCATATAGTCAGGGAATTGACAAGTCAGTGAACAGGTCTACTATATACTCTTCATTACCTATTTTGGCACCGATTAAGTTGAAGGAGTCACCTGGACATTTCTTGACCTAGTTTATACCTACTGCTCTACAATGAGAGCGAGATTACTACAATATTTGTCTAATCAGACTAAATGTCTACAACGAAGTCAAAGTTAACTAAAATAAAATCTTCAAAGTAACTTAGTCTATGATCAGATATTAAAGACCAAGTCGATTCAGATGATGATGACATGATACAATTTACTTCCTTTAATTTTTTTATTGTGCCCTAAATTTTAGAAATCTATAAAATGCCGAGCAAAAATTCGAATAGAGTTAGTAAACCATACAGATATACCACCAACTATTATCGATTAGCTGCCAGAATGAGAACAAATGAAAATATATTCCGAAACCATCCTATACTTTCCGATGTCCAGAGATCAGAGCCATCATCTTTCACTCAGTTGGCTGATAAATTGTATATTTCCGGCACCGCATGCGGAACGCAGAAATGTCAAATCAAAATTATTCAGGGAATCACAACACACCATTTCATATTTAAAATGTTGTGATTGGCTTTCTCTTCGGAAAGAGATTCCCCATTAGACCATAACATTAATCGTGGTTTCTATTCTGGGAAGATGTGCACTGAAATATAAATATCGTGTACTATTATCAACATTACTGATGGATTTGATATTTAATTTCAGAATAAACACTCATTACAGGGTTTTGTAGTCTATATCCATTTCTCTGAGTAACTATAGGTTACTTGGCTTACCATTAACATTAGCAAAAAAATATTGATTTTTTTCACACCGTATTGACATTTGAGTGTTTCTGCACAGAACATAGAATAAGTAAAATATAAATTTATTATCCAAGATTCGCAATCCATCCAGAGAACGAAACGTACATGCATGAAAAAAACATCCAATAACATATATTGTATTTCATCACGTGACCACAATGTGATAGGGTCTGAAATTCCAAGATGAGGAGAATGGACTTCAAAGTCAGGAATAAAGGTTACTTTCGACTTTGAACAAAGTCTATGTGTTCTCATAGTCAAAATTTTAAGGAATTTCGACATATAGGTCCCATATGGAACCTACGCCATATTTTTCGGTTTGAACCGTTTCCGCCATTGTAAAAATAATACTTAATTTTCTCGAATCGTCCACATTTTAGGAATGGTGGTCAAAAAATAGGTGAATATGATATGTATACACATACTTCATCTATAAAATAAGTTTTTGAAGTGTTTGATGGAAAAAGTTGTGAAAGTAGACCTAAATTAATGGTTTTTTTTTAATACAAATTTAATAATTTGATGGGCCCACATTGTTTTAGACGAGTAAAAAATCAACATTATCACAGAAAAGTTTGTATCGCAAATAAAATCACAACTAGGTGTGAATGCGAAACCATCACTTATTGCATTCTCTGCTATACGTTTATTGACAGTTTTTTCTTCATACGCCATGTTCATGTCAACTCAACGCTTTCACGAATGAGCATGTAGGTTAAGATACACAATATAGAGTAACTTTTTCATCTTCTTCTAACCTGCCATGGTTTGTTGTTTGTTTTATTACAGTGTTTATAACCTGAAATAGGTAAAATGACTACATTCTTACCATCAGTCGACTAGTCTGGAGGCAATTTCAACCCATTTATGCCTTCAACTTATAAGGAAAATGTCTTAATTTCCCAAATTTCGACTTCTGAATTACTTCCATTTTTTCCCCATAATGGTTAATTTAAGGTAATTATAACGTAATAATTACCTTCGCCAATTAGGGCGCTGACCTATTCGAAGGTCGAAATGACGTAAATTTTACCTATAATGTTTGTTGGGTCTGCAGTGGTCCAGTTAAATACTAATTATCCATCGTGTATATCTGTTATATTTTGAACTGGTCGATTGAAATTGCATCCGAAAAATAATACGGTTATGTAGTTAACCATTACAAAATTTGAAACTAATTATTAATCTCAGAAGCAATCCTGTTTGCGGCTAATCAGCGAAATAAATTTAATCTAATATTTTCGAATGCAACAATCGAAAGAGTACAAAATGTTGATAAATTCTGGTAAAAGACTATTGGAAGATACTATTTTTCAACGCATTAAAAACGACATGCAATCATTTCATTTAAAATTTTCACTTATCACGACATGTCTTTATAGCAATCGACGAGATTTTAAAATAATTAATCGATGCTCTATGGAAGTAAGGATTGTATATCTCGCAAGTACATGATTTTTATCATCGAGCAGGAACGTTGCTGAAAAATAAAAATTTGTGAAATCAATATTACAACTCAAGTTTAATTTTTACAGGTATGTATTTCTTGAATTGAATAAAATTATAATTCACCTTTCCACTCGACTTTCTTATTCCAATTGAGGTTTGACAAGAAAAATTCTATTGAATCCGAATGGAGGACTGAAATATAATCGACACGTAAGAATCATTTTCTTGATTTATAAAAATTTTTAAAATAAAGAGGGGAAAACATGTTGGTAGGTAATTCCATTTCAATTGTAGCTCCAGCATATTAGATGAATGTGCATTGTTTTGGTTAGTTATATAGTTGTCTGTCATAAAAAACCAATTGTCAGTTTTCTTGTTATTCTGGTAATAAATCAAGTTACTAAACTGCTGTGCATTCATTACTCTGTAAACAAATCACTGTAACGTAACACAGTTGTAGGTTAATCGTACTAATACACAACGAGTGTTTTTCGAATCTCAATATTTCCTTCATTTTTTAATGAATCAAGAAGATTATGAAAATGTGTCGAGAGATTATCGATCCTCCATCAAATGTACTCAGAGTATTTTTTATGCAAATTCCTAATTGTAATATGATGTTTTGAATTCATATCGAAAACGTTAGCTTTCAACATTGAATGATTTCACCTACCGTTGACGAGCTTCTTCTTGGTCGATAGTTAACTTGGTAACACAATGAATGTCATTTATAAGGTATATCAAAATCTTTATTATTCAGATAACACAGGTGTTGCAAAAATAAATATTTTTTTAATTCCCAATGTTTCACATTGTAACACAGTTCGCAAATTATTATACTGCCACCAATTGGTCGAATGAGTTGTCTGCCCGATTCGCAAAACTTTTTTTTTTTTTTGGTAGAGTACAAATACCTTCATTTCCGTGTTGCAGACGAGGTTGCAAATTATTGAAAGCATTGTACGTCAGGACATCTCCATTTGCAACCGTTATTTGAAACTTTTGTAATAATTCCGATACTTGTTTTAATAAAAAAAATTCATGAAAAACTATATTTTCCTTTGACGCAAGAGGTTGCAAATTAAAACTCTTGTTAAGAACATTATTTTTTTTTTTTTGTTGACTTTGATTACTAAAATCTTGTTAAAAAATTTTTTAGTTTTCATTAAAATTTTTCGTAATGGTTGCAAATTTATCAGAGGATCTAAATTGCTATTTTTCAAAACTTCGGAAGTTTGCAGAACTTTTGCAAAAGTTTCCACGCTAATAGTGTGAAAATTCATTAAATCCTGATTTTCAACATCTTCCGTTCAGAAAAAAGGGTTGCAAAATCACACTAAATATATGAAAGTCCTCTTCACTCTACTGAAGTTTTGAAACTTTTGTAATTATTATTAAATTTTGGGAAAATCATGTCTATCTCTACTGGCCTATACGGTGCGATAAATGTGTTGGGCAAAGTTCTTTACAACGTTGGATCTGCGAAATGATTCCAAAGTGTCATATTGATATTTGTTAAAGACTCGTCACGTTTAGACATTGAAACGATGATAATAAACTGTATGATATTTTTGAGTGAAAATATTTTTTATTTTATGTCAAGCTAGTAGAGCGTCTTCGTGTCTGAATGGCGAAAGAACGGTCAGACCAGGCGGTCACTTTCACTAGTAATTCCTCCCTTGCATGCTACCCTATTCAGTGGCGTACGCACAAGCAGTACAATTTTCATCATCATCATAATTTATTTAATTCCATAGGACAATTTACATTGGATTGGTACAGTCATTTTAGTACATTCAACATTCGATAGAGAAGTAGAGGAAGGCATTATTTACACTATTTACAGTACACAGGTTTTAGACACAATAATATAATATAGTGAGAAAGACACAGACAAATAATACAAAAACTAACAAACAGAAAATAATTCATCCATATTGTAAAAACAGTTGTCAATTATGAATGTTTTCAATTTGATTTCAAAGTCAATCAATGATTTACCAGTTTTTACGTAGTCTGGTAACTTGAAAAAACTCTCAAACCCATATGATCAGGTGACATATATGACATTTTATGTTTTGAGAATGGTACATGAAAATGTCCTCTTTCTCGAGTGCAATAATTATGAAAGTGTTAAGTAAAAATGTTTTCTTATTTTTAAACACATAAATACATAACTCATATACAAATAGGCATGTGAAAGGCAAAATATTGTATTTGATAAACAGTTCTCTGCATGATACTCTACGTGGGACTTTGGCAATGCATCTAATAATGCCTTTTTGAGCAATGAAAACATCCAATACATCAGTAGCATTTCCCCGGAAACAGATAGCGTACCGCAGTCTTGAATCTACATAATACAAATTAATTAGTTGGTTTGTTTCCAGAACATCTCTCAAATTAATGAAAATACATTTCAAGGAAGATAACTTGAGAAAATAAGGAACTTTTAAGTCTTCTTCACAACGAATTCAATATAAATTGAAACAATTGGCAGACCACAAGCGAAAAACAACTACTTTCCTGGCAAATACCACGCAGAACGTTGAATGATATCCACCTGAAAATCTATGCAAACTTCCATAGAAAATTAAAATTGATTGCAAATGTCTCTTTCTGATAAACTCGATTATGTTTCATTTATGCCAGGTCCGCCTAGCAATCCGCATACCGGTTTCAGGCTTTTGGCCCTCATCAGTACGGAGTAGTCACCAGCCAGAGATTCGAAGACCTCTGGCCGAAGCGAGACCCAACATAAATCAAAACACCATCAAGCCTAAATCACCTATAGGTATAGGTTGTTGGATCTCGCTTCGGACAGAGGTCTTCGGATCTCTGGCTGGTGACTACTCCGTACTGATGAGGGCCAAAAGCCTGAAACCGGTATGCGGATTGTTAGGCGGAGCTGGCATAAATTAAACATAATCGAGTTTATCAGAAAGAAACATTTGCAATTTCAATTTTCATTGATAATAGACCAGATAATTTTATGACAATCGAAAGCTCGTTCCTTGGTAACAGCCCTCAGCCTTCGAGCTGCTACCAAGCAACGAGCTTGAGAAGTTTGTCATAAAATTATGAGGCATTTGTCAATGTCCGAGGGATATTCGGCGGAAATTTTTTTGACAAAAACATTTATAACTCAACACAATGAAACATTTATTTATTTATTAAAAGTACAGTTAGTGAAAGTACAATCATTAAAATTTAACTTAACATTAGATTCGTTGCTGTTCTCTACTATAGAAGATCTATTACCACGCATATATTTATGATCTTGTTGTGGTGTTCTTGATCGAGATTTAAGTATGGTTTTATAGAATTTTGATTGCTATGACCAGTAATTTTCAGCAATTGTTGTTCTACACCACTTTTTGCCAATTCGCTAATAGCAGTTGATCTATTCGAGTGATTTGTTATCTTTTTGTCCTTTACATTCAAGCCAATTGCCTCAACAGCAGATTTAGTCCATCCATTTATTGTATTTCTTCCAACAGGTTCATTATCGTACCATTTGTCAGTTTCATTTTTCCAGTGTCGATTTGGTTTTAAGAACAGTCGTGGTGAGGTAATATTGTCTACTCGTTTTGATATCAGTTTATGACAAAGACGTACAAGGCAGCTTTGTCTTTCACTATTGGAAACCAACCATTTACTACTTGTACAGCTTTTAGAACCACCTTGGCACGTTTTACTGAACACCGGATTGTATTCAATGCGATTTGTTGGAGAGTCATCGTTATTTTTCTCGATTTGAAAAAAATCCACCAGACAAGCAACTGCCTCTCCTCCTCACCACGCTAATTCTACAGCAGCAATATGGTAAAATTTACGTATAAGACCTTCAGGAGTATTTTCATCCCATAGCAATATTATTTTGTTAACTATAGACAAATTTAACGAAACTGAACTGGACTTACGTTTACATGGATCTGCTTGTAGTTTCTTCCTGATTGCATCGCGGGCATCTCGGGCTGGTTTAAATACCATATTGTTAAACGGGTCAATCATAATATTATAGTCATTATAGTACTTTTCTTGCAGAAGTTTGCTCGAAACGGTCCACGTGTCCACGTTCACCGTTGCTTCTTTAAATTCGGTCCCGTCTTTCTTTCTCATATTCACCGCCCAATCTTTCAGTATCAACGCCAATTCTTATAAGCTTCTATGTTCATTTAATTCATATTCTCGTCGCAAAATTCCATAAATATTCCCCAAATATATTTGTGACTGTAGGTTGTATTTCTGGTATTTGTTTCTTTGATTAGCTCATTTATACTTTGAACATTCGCATTGCCGAAACGTGACATTTTGAAATTTATTTGGAAGTTGTCAAACTCAATCGTGTTGTCATAGTGATTGATAATTGCACTGAACGTAATTATCAGTGTAATGTTGACATGATTGGGTGAAATTGTTTCATATGACACAAAATGACAAAATTTGAATGGTTGTTAGAACTGTCAAAAAAATTTCTTGGAAGTTTACATAGATTTTCAGGTGAATATCATTCAACGTTTTGCGTGTTATTTGCCAGGAAAGTAGTTGTTTTTCGCTTGTGGTCTACCAATTGTTTCAATTTATATTGAATTCGTTGTGGAGAAGACTTCCTTATTTTCTTATATTACACTTCACATGGCTTTCTTGTTTGAAGATAACTGTAATTTTTTTACAGTGGTCTTTTCAATTTAGATTCTCATCTAGATTGATGCCTAGGAATCTAATTAATTATCAGTGATGGAGACCAAATCATCAACTCACTTCTGGCTATGATGAATTCTGATAACTTCTGTTTTCTGGTTGTTGAGAAGCAAACTGTTATGGTTGAAATAATCCGAAACTTTGGTCATCAATTCTGAGCATTTGTTCTCACGTGCAGGGGTTTCTGCTGCCGAGATAATGAAAGAGAAATCATCAGCATATGCAGGGTAATGTGTATCGCCTATAAAATGATTGAGTTGATTAACATACAGTATAAAAAATCAAGTCTTCTAGGACATCAGCAGCAGCTGGAACTCCACCACTCTCAACTGCTTCATCATCACCGCCAACTTGTTCCACTACTTCTCCCATCTCACCGGTTTCATCGTTCACAAGTACTTCTACTTGGACAAAGTTGTTGACATCAATAGATGCCAACATGTCAAAAACTGCCACTTCACTTTCCATGATGAATACTACTTGTCAAATTGAATACAATTCAAATACTGATTTCTTCAGCTATGCTCACTCATATTTAAATGGTTCCAGACAGAGGGCGCTACCACTCCACCTCAAATAGAATATCTCTCCTCCACTTTAAATATCTCTCCTCCACTGAAATTGATCCCTGTGGTACCCCCATCTCTAATATCAAATTCTCTGATTTGAATTGTTGAACTCTATTTGCCGAGAGAGCTTTTAACGAAACGAATAGTTTGCGGTATTGTAG
>JAFIRS010009060.1:0-12468 GCA_018342105.1 Gonioctena quinquepunctata | reverse complement strand
AAGACCAAAACCCTTGAGATTGGTGAGATGAAAATTTTGTTTCTTCCGGTTTGAAGTTCTGGTGGCCCTCTACTTCGGAAGATCTAAGAGGCGTAACTCATTTCCTTTTTCCCTTTCCCCGAAAAAAACCAGCTCCATGAGGGTTCAAACAAATATTATCTAAAATTTTTTTTTTTGATCTAGGAGTTGGTGAAATTATATCTCCAGTTGTATTCCGTAGACATTTCAATGAGCCTAGAATCTTACAGGATGAGAATTATGGTGTTCTGTTTCCAATTTTTTTCTGCAAGTGCGAGTAACTTCGACTTCTTGTGTTCATTTTTTCAGCGACTGAAAAATGTTATTATTTACCTGGTGGACAATGAAATGTCATCTTATCACATCATTAGACCAAGAACGATGATGGATGGAGCAAAATATTGTATTGGTTTTCACCATAGGTTGTCCATGAATTAAATTAACGTGTAATAAAAACAATTGAGATGTATTTTTCCGGCAGGATAAACGTAGCTCGTTGGAAGTTTTCGGACGAAACCCAAAAAAATTTCGGAAAGGGTTCCCTAGATTTTCACATCCTCATGTTTTTATTTCATTGCAAATAAAAAGTTATCAGGAATAAATGGATTTATATCACATAAATGGTTGGGGCTGATTTAAAAAATTGTTATAAAAAAGGGAAGAGAGTGAGAAACGTATTTTCCTGACAAACTTTATTAGTTTAAAAGTTGTTTCAGTTTTTTAGTTGAAAAATTAAGTCGCCGTTTCAACTTGTGTATCGTGTAATTTTAAAAAACGCTATAAAAAATACAAATATTTTTTATCAACATATTGGTGCATATGATTGTTTTTGTAATATTTCAAAGATTTATAAAAAAATAATATGATTGTCAGAAATTGTTTATAACAAATTGTTGAGTTAATGAACAATAAAATTGTCATTCAAAAAAAAATGTGTTTGTTTTTTCATAGATGCTTGTCGATTGTAATTTGAAAAAAATAATTCCTCAAGTAATTATTTAAACATTGAAAATTTAAAAAAACGGTTATAAACAATTAAAAATTGTTTGCAAGAATTTTTTGTTTTTTAAATCATAATATTTCCAAAACAACAAAACTGTGAAAAAAAAATTTAAAAATAGGAAAGCAATCAATTTGTTCATTAACTATTCATAAATGCATTTCATCAATACAAAACCAGTAATATAATAACAAATAATCAAAAAAAATTACATTTTTGGGATTTTTAACTTTTGCAACTTGAAAAAATTATTATAAACAAAATAAAAACTTTTTTTTGACGTGATCTTCTTGGTATACATATAAGAAAGGCTCCAAGAAAAATGTTTAGGTCAATTATTTAAACAAGTTTCAATGCCTCCAATCAATACGGAGGTCTTAGAAAGTTCAGTTAATTAACAATCGCCTAATTTGTTGAAAAATTGAGTTAGATCGATTTCTCCAACGGGATTTCATTCCTTCGAATGTTGAGAACATACCATACATTATTTGAATTTTTTAATTTATATTTTAATCTTAAAAAAAATATGTGTCGTGCGCGCATTCCGAAATAGCCACGAGGAGGCTTATTTTCAGCGTTAATTAGTTTCTGAGTTATTCGCGAAGAACATAATGCCTTTTTTTCATCTTCATTTGTTTATAACTTCTGCAATTTTGTATCTGCTAATAAAACATTTCAATACATTTTTCTAGATGTCATTTCGAATCCAATGAGCTATTGCTCATATTTTTAGGAGTTATTACAAGAATTAACACGTTTTTGAACTTGTGAAGTAGATTATAAGGCGTAATAACTAAAGAGCACAAAATAAAATAATTAATAAAACACTTTACAAACACAAACTTTTATTAAAATGCGCTAATTTCTATGAATGTGTGACGTAGGTTATTCTGTGAGTTACAGTTTCGAAAGCTTGTCACTTTTGTATTCGAACTGGAAAATTTCCGCGGCAAGCTCTCAAATCAGTAACTCACAGAATAACCTACGTCACACATCCAAAAAAAAATATTTTTTTCTTTTAGCGCATTCAAATGAAATCCTTAAAAATATTTTATATTATTATTTTACTTATTTGTGGATAGAATTCAAAAACTGTATGATGGACGTGTAGATCGGAGTATGGCTTTCAAAATTAGAAGTCACTCGTCCCCACAATTCAATTTATATGCGTCGCGACATCCCTCTCACAAATAAGTCCATGAACTTGCCAGAAAAAACTACCTCATTTGGCATCTCAAGCAGCACCTGACCCATCTCACTATCTTACTTTGTTTTCGAACGAACCGTATAGTGAGTACGAGAAAGAAGGTATCACTTCAGATACATTCTTTGAGTAGAAATGAAGCGATATCGTGCAAAACATTAGGATAAAAGCTTTTTTTATCTGATCTATTATTATGTTAATTGATCTAATATATTATGATTAAAAATAAATTCTGTAAATTCTCTTTCAATATATTTTAGAAGAAAGTGACTTCTATCTGAGCAATTCTCATTCGAACCATGATATATGCTGAAACGATGGACCATTTGGAAATGGATGGATGAAATACTTCTGATAGTGAAGAAAAAATGAAAGTTTCATTACATATATATATATATATATATATATATATATATATATATATAATGAATAACAAGTGGCAAGAGGGAGGCGCTTGTTATGCCGTTGTCAGTAGGTATAGTTTGATGTCTTGTCGAGACATCCAGATAAAGGAAAATGGAAAGTTGTTCTTCCTGAGGAAGAAAACACCCTATTCATTTGATTAAATGAGAACACCGTTCCAAAGAGGAAAAAGAATATTTTCTCAAATCTTCTTTTCTTTCTTCTATAGATTTTGTACTTTCATGTACTTTTCCCACATTTATTTCTCAACTTTTTTAGATTTGAAGCCCTCCTTTCAGGAGCAACTTTTGTAATTCCAACAATAGTATATATTTCATGCGATGGTTGATTTTCTCTCGAGCCCACTCGACTTTTTTTTTTTTTTTATTAAAATCAAAATTTTCTCAAACTAATTGTTCTCCTAGAAATTTATTCCTTTTTTTTTTTTTTTGATAACTGTTGAAATTTTGAATTGTCAGAGCAGAAACAATCATAAGGAATCTTTCAACTTATCTGATATATATTTTATTCTCCACATCATTTTTGAGAAATCTGAAGTATCTGTTTTCGGGGTTTTTCACTCAATTTTGTACTATTGAAGTTATACAAAAACCCCAGCGATTTTTCACAGAAATAATTAAAGGCAATTATTTTGTTTTCATAAATTAACGCGTTTTCCCGTTAACCCGTTTTTCTCTCATCCCGTTATCCCATTATTCCGTTTTACTTTATCCTATTATTCGCGTGATCCCATTTTATTATATATATATATATATATATATATATATATATATATATATATCGCGCTTCGCGTCATTCGAAAGGAAATTATATTCTCTCTGGGAACGTGAAATTTCGCATCTACATCCGTCATTTCCGGATTGCGCTCCGGTGATTTTTCCATTTCATACGTCAAAGTCGACTGGTGCGCCATCTATGATTCGACTCGCCATTATCTCGATTTTTTCGAATTCACGGCGAATCTATTGGACTGAGATATCACATCTGCTCGACATTTCCGACATTTTGGTTCCGACCGCATATCGATAGGACCACTTTGACATTTTTCAGGGGTCTGACCCTTGGTCACAAATTGGACTTTTAAATTTTTTCTTCCCGATCGGAACGAAATTCCGTTTCTAGACTAATTCTGAATCGATTGGCGTTCGAGAATTGCCATATCTCTCACCGTTCCCGAGTTAGAAAAAAACCCGACTTCCGGACAAAAACCCGGACTTCCGGACAAAAAACCGGAAATAATTTTTTTTCCGGGAAAAAAATTTCGAAATAGTTTTTTTAACGAGTCTCTGAAATTTCACACCGATCGCTCCGTCCCAGATCTCTTTACGATTTTTCAATCGGAAGCCTGCACCGTTGCCTCTGTCGAAATCACTTTTTCCACTTTGAAGCGGAAAAAAATACTTCCGTTCTCCGATCCGATCGCGCTTCACGTCATTCGGAGAAAATTATTTTCTCTTTGGAAACGTGAAATTTGCATCGATATCTGCGCCCCTGATTTATTTACGATTTTTTTAAGAGAAATCCGCACGAGAGCACCGTGGAAAAACACATTTTTCGTGACACCCGCGCGGACTTTGGTATATAAAAATCGCCGATCGATTGGAGCTAAGCTAAGGGAGTCAGGGCTCCGCAAATTATCGAATCGTCTAGGCGATCTGGGAAAAATAATCGTAAATTCCTTGACTTCGCTCGTATCGACCGAAACATAACTTTTTTTGGTTTGGTTGGAGTTTTTTACGTACACAAAAGTCATTTCCGGATTGCGCTCCGGTGATTTTTCCATTTGACATACGTCAAAGTCGACTGTATATATATATATATATATATATAGTTGAAGGAATTTAATGGACATAGCCCTCAGAGAGAAGTGTTAACCGTAGACACGTGTTTCGGGCTCTCGGCCCTCATCAGTACGGTGGAGAAGTGCAAAGATGAACAACACTTGGTAGAAAACGACAAATCAACGGAGTCAACAAACAGACGCCAACCGCTCATTTGTGGTTTCGGTCAGCAGACCCTGAATTCCAGGAAACAACCAACGTCACCACGGAGGCAGCAATAGCTACCTGCGTGACATCCGAGTCCAGGAATATAAATATGAAAAGAGAGTAATAGTGAGGGACTGTTAAAACAAAGTTGAAGGAATTTAATGGACATAGCCCTCAAGAGAAGTGTTAACCGTAGACACGTGTTTCGGGCTCTCGGCCCTCATCAGTACGGTGGAGAAGTGCAAAGATGAACAACACTTGGTAGAAAACGACAAATCAACGGAGTCAACAAACAGACGCCAACCGCTCATTTGTGGTTTCGGTCAGCAGACCCTGAATTCCAGGGAAACAACCAACGTCACCACGGAGGCAGCTATAGCTACCTGCGTGACATCCGAGTCCAGGAATATAAATATGAAAAGAGAGTAATAGTGAGGAGACTGTTAAAAACAAAGTTGAAGGAATTTAATGGACATAGCCCTCAGAGAAGTGTTAACCGTAGACACGTGTTTCGGGCTCTGGCCCTCATCAGTACGGTGGAGAAGTGCAAAGATGAACAACACTTGGTAGAAACGACAAATCAACGGAGTCAACAAACAGACGCCAACCGCTCATTTGTGGTTTCGGTCAGCAGACCCTGAATTCCAGGAAACAACCAACGTCACCACGGAGGCAGCTATGCTACCTGCGTGACATCCGAGTCCAGGAATATAAATATGAAAAGAATAGTGACGGGACTGTTAAAAACAAGTTGAAGGAATTTAATGGACATAGCCCTCGAGAGAAGTGTAACCGTAGACACGTGTTTCGAGCTCTCGGCCCTCATCAGTACGGTGAGAAGTGCAAAGATGAACAACACTTGGTAGAAAACGACAAATCAACGGAGTCAACAAACAGACGCCAACCGCTCATTTGTGGTTTCGGTCAGCAGACCCTGAATTCCAGGAAACAACCAACGTCACCACGGAGGCAGCTATAGCTACCTGCGTGACATCCGAGTCCAGGAATATAAAATGAAAAGAGAGTAATAGTGAGGGGACTGTTAAAACAAAGTTGAAGGAATTTATGGACATAGCCTCAGAGGAAGTGTTAACCGTAGACACGTGTTTCGGGCTCTCGGCCCTCATCAGTACTGTGGAGAAGTGCAAAGATGAACAAAACTTGGTAGAAAACGACAAATCAACGGAGTCAACAAACAGACGCCAACCGCTCATTTGTGGTTTCGGTCAGCAGACCCTGAATTCAGGAAACAACCAACGTCACCACGGAGGCAGCTATAGCTACCTGCGTGACATCCGAGTCCAGGAATATAAATATGAAAGAGAGTAATAGTGGGACTGTTAAAACAAAGTTGAAGGAATTTAATGGACATAGCCCTCGAGAGAAGTGTTAACCGTAGACACGTGTTTCGGCCTCGGCCCTCATCAGTGGAGAAGTGCAAGATGACAACACTTGGTGAAACGACAAATCACGGAGTCAACAAACAGACGCTAACCGCTCATTTGTGGTTTCGGTCAGCAGACCAATTCAGAACAACAACGTCACCAGGAGGCAGCTATACTCCTGCGTGACATCCGAGTCCAGGAATATAAATGGAAAGAAGTAATAGTGGGACTGTTAAAAACAAAGTTGAAGGAATTTAATGGACATAGCCCTCAGAGAGAAGTGTTAACCGTAGACACGTGTTTCGGGCTCTCGGCCCTCATCAGTACGGTGGAGAAGTGCAAAGATGAACAACACTTGGTAGAAAACGACAAATCAACGGAGTCAACAAACACCACCACCAAGTGTTGTTCATCTTTGCACTTCTCCACCGTACTGATGAGGGCCGAGAGCCCGAAACACGTGTCTACGGTTAACACTTCTCTGAGGGCTATGTCCATTAAATTCCTTCAACTTTGTTTTCAACAGTCCCACTATTACTCTCTTTTCATATTTATATTCTGACCGGATGTCACGCAGGTATCTATAGCTGCCTCCGTGGTGACGTTGATTGTTCTGAATTCAGGGTCTGCTGACCGAAACCACAAATGAGCGGTTGGCGTCTGTTTGTTGACTCTGTTGATTTGTCGTTTTCTACCGTGTTTTTCTATTTTTGCACTTCCACCGTACTGATGAGGGCCGAGAGCCCGAACACGTGTCTACGTTAACACTTCTCTGAGGGCTATGTCCATTAAATTCCTTCAACTTTGTTTTTTTTAACAGTCCCCCCACTATTACTTCTTTTCATATTTATATTCCTGACTCGGATGTCACGCAGGTAGCTATAGCTGCCTGTGGTGACGTTGGTTGTTTCCCTGAATTCAGGGTCTGGCTGACCGAAACCACAAATGAGCGGTTGGCGTCGTTTGTTGACTCGTTGATTTGTCGTTTTCTATCAAGTGTTGTTCATCTTGCACTTCTCCACCGTACTGATGAGGGCCGAGAGCCCGAAACACGTGTCTACGGTTAACACTTCTCTGAGGGCTATGTCCATTAAATTCCTTCAACTTTGTTTTAACAGTCCCCACTATTACTTCTTTCATATTTATATTCCTGACTCGGATGTCACGCAGGTAGCTATAGCTCTCCGTGGTGACGCTTGGTTGTTTCCTGGAATTCAGGGTCTGCTGACCGAAACCACAAAATGAGCGGTTGGCGTCTGTTTGTTGACTCTGTTGATTTGTCGTTTTCTACCAAGTGTTGTTCATCTTGCACTTTCCACCGTACTGATGAGGGCCGAGAGCCCGAAACACGTGTCTACGGTTAACACTTCTCTGAGGGCTATGTCCATTAAATTCCTTCAACTTTGTTTTAACAGTCCCCCACTATTACTCTCTTTTCATATTTATATTCCTGACCGGATGTCACGCAGGTAGCTATAGCTGCCTCCGTGGTGACGTTGGTTTTTTCCCTGGAATTCAGGGTCTGCTGACCGAAACCACAAATGAGCGGTTGGCGTCTGTTTGTTGACTCCGTTGATTTGTCGTTTTCTACCAAGTGTTGTTCATCTTTGCACTTCTCCACCGTACTGATGAGGGCCGAGAGCCCGAAACACGTGTCTACGGTTAACACTTCTCTCTGAGGGCTATGTCCATTAAATTCCTTCTACTTTGTTTTTAACAGTCCCCTCACTATTACTCTCTTTCCTATTTATATTCCTGGACTCGGATGTCACGCAGGTAGCTATAGCTGCCTCCGTGGTGACGTTGGTTGTTTCCCTGGAATTCAGGGTCTGCTGACCGAAACCACAAATGAGCGGTTGGCGTCTGTTTGTTGACTCCGTTGATTTGTCGTTTTCTACCAAGTGTTGTTCATCTTTGCACTTCTCCTCCGTACTGATGAGGGCCGAGAGCCCGAAACACGTGTCTACGGTTAACACTTCTCTCTGAGGGCTATGTCCAGTCCCCTCACTATTACTCTCTTTTCATATATATATATATATACATATATATATATATATATATATATATATATACAGGGTGTAACTGAATAAGTGTAAAACATTTAAGGAGGTGATTCCTCATCGAAAAAAAGATAGGATCTTTCATATAAAGAAACTTCATTGGAGCATCCCTTGTTAAGATACAGCCCCTTAAAGGGGGTACATAAAATTTGTATAACAATTTTTTTCACAAGCACTGAAAAAGTTACAATATTGAAATTAACCTGACGTTTTGTACTACCAAAAGACACTTAGCCAGTAATTTATTTGGTTTACCCCATGGTTGTAAGGGTGAAAAACGCAACCCTAAAATTTATTTCCAATGTAACTTTTGTCTTATTATTTGTTTACCATTTAATTTCCGATAGCCTGTTTCATTCTAAAAAAAATGTCTCTTGGTTTTTGCCCAAAATAAACCAGTAAGCAGCAAAACATTATTTTACGAACAACTACAGAGATACATCGTCATAAATGCGAAAATACGAAACTAATCTATCTAGTAGGTCGCTATTAGCGATAGTGACAATTTAATTGGTATGACGCTGTCAGTTTGGGAATTTTCGAAATTGAATTAATACTAATTGTGTGTTGTTGTTCTGTTCTTAATTTGTTACTTCAATAATTCACTTGTTAATAAAATGGCATACACAAATGAGGAAATGGCTGATATGCATTACGTTTACGGTCTGTCGCAGGGGAATGGGTTAGAAGCTTCTAGAAGATATGCTGAAATGTATCCTCAACGGCAGCATCCTTCACATAGAATATTTGCTCGACTTCATCAACGATTACGAGAATATGGTTCATTCGACAAAAGAACGCAGGATTGTGGTCGCCATCGAGAAATACGAACACCACAGCTTGAGGAAGCAGTACTTAATTTGATTGAAGAACAACCTACTACCAGTACTAGAAAGATTGCTTTCCAGCTAAATGTTGATCATATGACGGTATTTCGAATTTTAAAGGAACAACTCTTATACCCTTACCATCTGCAACGAGTACAGGCACTGTTACCGCGAGACTTTCCGAACCGTCTTGAATTTTGCAATTGGATGCTGGAAATGATTAGAAGAAATTGTGACTTTCTGAAGACGATAGAATTCACAGACGAATGTAGTTTTTCTCGGGACAAGATTATTAATTTTCATAATTACCACATATGGGCTGATGAAAACCCTCACGCTATTGTCGAAACTAGCCATCAAGAACAGTTTTCTCTTAACGTGTGGCTCGGAGTTATTGGGGATGATTTAATTGGGCCTCATTTTCTACCTCCTCGATTAAATGGTGAGGCATACGTTCAATTTTTAAGAGAAGTGCATCCAGTACTGCTGGAGGAAGTTCCTTTGGGCGTCAGAAGGGATATGTTTTTTATGCATGATGGGGCTCCCGCCCATTTTAGTCAAGTAGCACGTCAGCATTTAACTGAAACATATGCAAATCAGTGGATAGGTCGAGGAGGACCACATAAATGGCCCGCTCGATCCCCGCATCTCAATCCTCTCGATTTCTATTTGGGGCCATTCACAGCATTTGGTATATCGTACTCCTGTTCGCGATGTAGAGGACTTAGAAACCGCATCATCGATGCGTGCAGGGTAATCGAGAGACTCCAGGAATATTTGAGCGAATACGTGGCTCAATGCGCCGACGTCTAGACGCATGCGTAATGTTTGAAGGTAGACATATTGAACATTCACTATGATTTCTACATGTTGTGTGTTTTGTTATTAATAACTTAGTTTTGTTTATTACCCTTTAATCGTTTAATGCAGGTACTAACTACAAAATAACAATAAATCCAGTTCGCATTTATGACGATGTATCTCTGTAGTTGTTCGTAAAATAATGTTTTGCTGCTTACTGGTTTATTTTGGGCAAAAAACCCAAGAGACATTTTTTGTTTAGAATGAAACAGGCTATCGGAAATGAATTTTTAAATGGTAAACAAATAATAAGACAAAAGTTACATTGGAAATAAATTTTAGGGGTTGCGTTTTTCACCCTTACAACCATGGGTAAACCAAATAAATTACTGGCTAAGTGTCTTTTTGGTAGAACAAAACGTCAGGTTAATTTCAATATTGTAACTTTTTCAGTGCTTGTGAAAAAAATTATTATACAAATTTTATGTACCCCCTTTAAGGGGCTGTATCTTAACAAGGGATGCTCCAATGAAGTTTCTTTATATGAAAGATCCTATCTTTTTTTCGATGAGGAATCACCTCCTTAAATGTTTTACACTTATTCAGTTACACCCTGTATATATATATTTAGATATATATATATATTTAGTATATATATATATATATGTATAAATGCCTAAAAACTTTTCCGCGACCGAAGAATTACGCCTATCCATCGCTCGAATAGTGTTATGGTCTCCAAAACTCCTATACAAAAATAATTTTCAATTTTTACCGAATCCAATAACTTTTTTAAAAAACCTTCTTTCCCTTAAAACCTCATTCGGATTATTACAAACAAGAGAACATGTTTTGTTTTATTTGAGTGTAAAAATAAAATGAAAGAAATGATTTTTTTGTGGACACCCTTGGCGATTGAACCCAGACCCTTGGAGTTACAAAGCACACGCTCTCACCACTGAGCTATTCGGACCTTTACTGAAAGCTTAGCCGACATTTCTTTTGTGGGTCTGAATTTTCCCAAATTTCCGGCAACTTTCCTGATTTTTCTCCGTATTAAAAATCCTCGGGCTATTACGAACATAAAAAAAAGAATCGAGATTCATTTTTATTATATAAATTTTTGATATCTCTTATACCTCTGAACTGAGACGAAAACTTCAACTAGGTTTTATATAGAGATAATTGAAAGATATATTTTTGTTCATATAGAATTTTTCGGTATTTCTCTTGGATGAAATATGGAATTTTCTTAATTTTTGAGATTTTTATTCAACTAATGTTTAAGGTATTGAATTCGAAGAAACAATTTACTAGTTTTATTTTGTAGAGACAATCAAAAAGAATCATATTGCTCATATAAAATATTTCGATTTTATTCATGGTTCTTTAAAAATCTGGGATTTTCTTCAATTTTACCAAATTTTTTGTTATATCTCTGAGAAGTTTTTTGTATTAAATTAATAACAATTTCCTAACCCAGATATTTTCAGATATATCCAGTTGTTTTCAAGATATTTAAATTTTTATTTTGACTTTCTTATCAATTTTTTCCATCTTCCAGTCAGCATAGAGAAATTAAATTTGATAATTCGATAGTTCTATCGATTGATAATACTAATATTTGAATTTTTCTTCTTGGTACTCCATGTACTCCTGTACATAAAAAAAAAATATGGCGTTTTTTGTAGAAAAATTCAAATGGAATAATTTTGCCCACAAGATATTTTTCGATATTTTTGGTTGTTTGAGAGATATATCAAATACTAAAAAGATTGAAGAAATCTATAATAATTGACAATGAGCATTTGAATAATAAACAAGCAATTGTAGAAGAAACTTCATAGGGACTCTGTACGAGGATTTATCAATTTTCTTCGGGGCATTAGCCAGGAAGGTAAACGTTTTCTGATGGATCTTCGACCCACAATATATCTATAGTAATACAATGAGTATTCCTGTATTAATCGGGATACTTTTCATGACCAAATATTCTAATTTTTAATGTTCAGATTCTCATTTGTTTTTCCATATTTCATCAATTGAGGAAAAAATGTTATACTGATAGTTCGTTGCGTTATCCAAGAGGTACATGCAGAATTCTTCAGATTTGGTTTTAGATAATTGGTTTAAGAGATATTTCATTTTGAAAGAACTATGCAAGTAGAAGAACAACAAGAGTTCTG
This sequence comes from Gonioctena quinquepunctata, assembly GCA_018342105.1. Classification (NCBI taxonomy): domain Eukaryota; kingdom Metazoa; phylum Arthropoda; class Insecta; order Coleoptera; family Chrysomelidae; genus Gonioctena; species Gonioctena quinquepunctata. The sequence continues at coordinate 576 of JAFIRS010009060.1, read as the reverse complement.
CGGAATTTCGGCAGTAGGACCACCTTGACTATGGCATCATATCTATTATGGATCACAATGTCTGGGAAAAATAATTAAAAAAATCGGTGATTTACCGTTACCCCAAAAAAAAATATTTAAAATTGTATATTCCACACCATCCTGTTTTTGGGATGAGTTCTGAAGTATTTTGGTAAAAAATGATCTATTCTGGGGATAGATAGATTAAATTTTGATAGTTCAGCCCACTTGAGTGAACGCATCGCATTTATTTTGAAGATACATAATTCTTTTTTGAGAAATTTTGTCCCTGTACATCATATTTCATAAATCTGGTAGTCTTCAATGGACAATAAACAATCAAAATAATATTATTCCAATGGTCAATAAGCCTTCGAAATAATTTGACAGTGCACAATGGGCAATGAACATTCGGAAAAGGATTTGGCAGTCTCCTATGGACAATAAGCATTTAAAATATTCTAATGGACAATAGGCATTTGAAGAATGGGGACCGCAGCCGCCCCCCCAATTAAGGAAAAAATTTTCTTCGAAATAGTTTATCAGTGCAAAGGGATTAATAATTTTGCTGTATAA
>JAFIRS010009059.1:0-12479 GCA_018342105.1 Gonioctena quinquepunctata | reverse complement strand
GTTCGACTATTTTAAGCATCCCCAAAAAGGGCCATTTCGTTGAAAATGGAAATTATTTTCCCCCAGATATATTTGGGATTTTTTGGGAATCTTATTGGCATTTTTTACCATAATATAAAAAAGCATTGGAAATACATTTTTTTTCCCAAGATTTAATCTAGTCTTGGAACCCTAGATAATTGGGTTTAGCTTGATACCGCTTCAATTCCTTAATGAATACAAGTTTCACGACGCACCTATGGGATATTTCTTTTCCCCGTGAAACCCAGTTAGTCTGCATCTCTCAACCAAAATAATTAACAACCCTTTCAGTCATGTGTTTTGGGTAAATTGGATAATCAATTTCAGAATAACTTTCCGATATTTCAAGACTGGTCATCTTTTAACCCTAGATACCCCATCGATTTGGGTCAAGTTGTTCGATTTCCTTAATGAATACAATTTTCCCGACGCACCTATCAAGAATCTCTCCCCCCGTGAGAATTCGGGAAGTTTTTTTAAACCACCAAAATAATTAACAACCCTTCCTGGTGGCCGTCGCAATCGGGGTAGCCAGGCCAACGACGAAATCATGATTATGGCCCGCTCAGGTTGTCTGGCGGTCCTTCTCCAGTGGCGGGGGGCCTATATTTATTAAAATGAAAATTAATGGGAAAAAAATGAATCTCTTTTGGAATCAAATGTATGGCTGCGCCATCTTTTTCTCTTTTAATGATGTGTTTTCTCATTGGACGAATGGGGAGGAGCTTATGCAAAGATATATATCATTAGGCATCCTCATTGGGTGAATGGTGGACTTTTTTTTTTTTTTGCGAAGTGGGCGGGGCCTAATTTTTTCGGGAAAAAAGTGGAGGGGGTACGACGTAGTGACCCATCTACTACTGGGAACATATCTGTTTAGCTACTAAATTTGATCACGTCATTATAATCTAGAAATCGCCAGATATAGTTGTCCGGAGTTGGTGAAATTAATCGATCTTATCACAATGTCACTATATGAGTAGGTTTGTAGTGCTACAATGTTACTCTGCAAAGTCATGGATCCCGGCTTTACGCATATATATATATATATATATATATATATATGTATATATATATATATATATATAAATAGAACGTATTGTGAAGAGTGGCCGAGGATGGTAACGGGTTGTCTAGTATGTGTGCTCACAAAACAATCATCGACCGGTCACGAGGTCAAATGAGTCTAGTAGCAACTCCTTGGTTGGGTACTGGTCTTCATTCTCTCAATTGGCGATGACAGATCTATGAATATACCCGCGAAATATATCGGCAATGTATTTTGGGATCAAACAATTTTAGAAATCCATATATATTTCTATCGCTTGTTTATCTAGTCCAAATTTCATCACCTCAAAAACACTTAATTGTTGTATCGAATTAGATTCGAAACCAAAGACGATTTTCTAATAAGCTGAACTCTCATAACTTTCAATATTGTCTTGTGAAAAATGTAATTACTTTAATCGTTGAATTGTTTTCAAACAAGTTTGGATTGTAGCTTTTGGCTTCAATATATGTATCTATTTACCCTTCCTCTTTTATTTCTCTTCAGGTGTACAGAATTTTGTATACTAAAGAGCAAAAAAAATATATATACACAACGTGGAAAAATTGAGGGTTTATTTTTCCAAGGGTCTATCTATATAAGGCTGAGTGCTGACAAAAAAAATTGTTATACCATGCTGTGTGCCAAAAACAAACAAGCTATCTTATGAGAAGTGGTGCTGACTGTCTAGACGATCACAACAAAAAAAAAAGGTAGAAAAAAAGGAAGGTTGAAAAAAAAAATGAAAGTCAACCAGAAAATTTATCAATCATATATGACCGGGGTGGGTTCGGTTACTATATCATAATAATAATGTTTATTTTCATGAGTTTCCCGAATAAAATGAGTAAAACATGAAGATCAAAACAACAATATGGAAAATTTGAGAAACTTGAAAAAAATCACGGAAGCTTCCAAGTTTGCTAATATTCAATAAAGAATTGATAAATATATATATATATATGTGTGTGTGGTGATGTGGTGCATAAACATATGCCTTCTTCATTCTATTCATTTAATAATTACAAAATATTGAAAGTGTTCAATATATGTTCATATATGTAGCAATAACAATAGGGGCAAGTAAACTTATGGAGCAAAGTGATCTGCTTATGTGTTAGGAATGTAATCACTCGTATATTCAACATGAAATAGGTAGAGTAACTTAGATAAATAACTAAGTAGCTAATTTGGACTGTTGATAAAAGGTTTCGATTACAATAAACCCAAATAAATGGGAATACAGTGAGAAGAGATGTATACTAATATGTCATGATCAACATATCAAATAATTGGATAAATGATTACGAATATAGGATTCCGATATGATAGGTTGAGTGGTATATGAGCAATCATAGTTGGATACGGTTGGGTAGTAGTTAAGTTCACACATATTATATTCGTATAACGATGAAGACCCATGAATGATTCATTTAGGTTTCTATTTGTCTATTTATTTTGGATCGGGGTGTGTCTTTAACCATTGATTGAATTTTTTTCTTGAATTTATTGAGGTTTGATTTGCATCTCAATTCTTCAGGTAGGAGACTGTATAGTTTTGGTCTTAAATATGTATAATTTTTCTGGCAAACTAATTTATGCATTAGTGGTATGAGATTCTGTAGTTTTGACGGTAGCATATCCATGATTGGACGTGGTTAGTTCATTTTTGTTTTTCTATTGGTCAACAATGATATTCATGGAATAAAACTGGCGGGTATTAAATATTTTCTGAAGAAAGGAGATCGCTAGGGTTGCCATAACTTTTCTGTAGGATACATCTCAGAAACCACGACAGTTTGTGGGTATGTTCTGGTCACTCCACCCCAACCAATTATGCTATAGCTCAGATGGAACTTCACTGAACTTTTGTAAAATATAGTTCTCTGAGTATGACTGAGTATATTTGCTATTTGTTTGAATTTATAAAGTATGTAATGTAATTTTTTGACTAGGTAGTCTATGTGGTGGTTCCATCTGAGATGGCTATCTGTATATGCCAAGATATTTGATTTTATTCGTGGGTTTAATAACGGCCCTATCGAATATTTCAATTTCATATTTCGAAAGGGCAATGCTATTACTGCTGAATGGTAGGTATTATGTTTTGTATTCGGACCATGAGCTGATTTGATCTAATCATGTTCTAGTTTTTGTTTCAGGTGAAACCAGTTATTGTCTTCACAAAACAATACGGTATCATCTGCGAGACTCATGCTGTTGGAGTTGGAATCTAGTGAGGAAATATTATTCAGGTATATATTAAATAGGATTGGCCCTAACACCGTCCCTTGAGGCACACCACATTGAATAATTTCCCCCCCGCTTTCATGAACCCCTATTCTCACCCTTTGCTTTCCCAAATCTTGAAGGAGGTTCAACAGGATACAATGATTGAGGGTGTCAAAGGATTTTCTTAAGTCTATGAAAATAGCAACTGCTGGTTTCGATTTGTCCAAATATTTATAGATCTGTTATGTATGTTTTTTTATTGGATCCTGAGTTGATATATTATCTCTGAACCCATATTGTAATTTTCACAATAACTGATGTTTTTTAAGGAAGTCATTCAATCCTTTTTTTATGACTTTCTCGGTCTATAGTTTGCTACATCAGTTTCATCTCCACTTTTGTATGTAGGTGTTATTATTGCCGTTTTGAAGGCGGAGGGAAAGTGCCCCTGCTCTAATGACACATTGGCCAAATGTGTGAGTGGTTTTGATATGCAATCACACACTAGTTTGAGAGTTTCTGCTTTGAGTGCATCATAGCCAAGCGCATTTTTATTCTTGAGTTGATATATGATATTTTTGATCTCGTTTTCAGTTGCTTGACTTATAAATATCAAGTGGTTACATTAATATTTTTCCTCAGAAAAATCTAAATTTCTATCGATACTATGTTCTAAGTTTCTACCTAGAAAAAAAAATTGTTGAAGCTATCTGTTATTTCAATTGGATCGCTAGTTATTTCGTTGTTATTTGATTTTATCGAAAATGTAGTTGTTGGCTCTTAGTTGACTTTCAATTATATTATATTAGTATTTGATTTTGGTATCCTCAATTAGTTTATCTAAGGTTTTTTTATAAGTCCGATATTCTTCTTGTAGAACAGTATTATTTGGATTTTTCCGTAGTTAACGATATATATTTTTTTTTTCTCACAGCATTAACCTTCCATTATCCATTTTTTTTCTTTTTTGTTCGTTTTTTATTTTCATATTTTGTACATTTTTTTAAATTTGTTCTTATAATTTCAATGAAATTGTTTACTGCAAGGTCGAGATCATTGCAGTGGAAGATAGTGCCTCAGTCAACGCTCTCCATTTTAGCTATGAACATTTTCTCATTTATTTTTTCAAGTGGTTTATATTGTTACTTCTAACGCAGTTTTCACTATTTGCGTTAGGGTTGTGAAATGATCTGTAATATATGTTTCGAATGATCAGTAGGTTTGTGTATACATTTTTGAATGAATGTTTGTTTCCCTTTTCAATTGTGTTTTTCTTATCATCCAGTGTATTCGTGATCATTTTTTATATACGTGGCTATGTCGGGTTGTTAATACTTTTTGTCAAATGAGTATTGTCATACACAGTTTTGCATGTTTTATCTTCTAATAAAGATATAAGAACCTTCCGAGTATTTCAGTGAGAATACATCCATTTTCATAGTAATCTTAACAGATTATGGGCCCAGACCACGCATATTGAAAAATATTCGATATACTAAGTTCACGAGGAGTGCAAAATGGATTTTAGAGCTCACATCGAGAAGTTGGATGGAGTGTCGATTTGGCCAGGGTGGCAAAGACAAATTGAGTTGATGTTTTCGGGGTGGTTACCGGATATTGCAAAATGCCACTAAAACCAAGTGCAACTGAAGATCAGAATGTTCGAACCCAGTACATCAACGACTAAAAAGAATTCGAGACAAGCGATGCTCTCGCGCAACTCATCCTTGTCGGGAGCATGAATGATATGAACGTTGAATTAACCGCAACATGTGGAAATTCTAAGGTCACATGGAAGTTGTTGTCGGTATATGAATAAAGTTCAGGTCAACGGGTTGATAGGCTGTTGGAACAACTTTTCACCACTCAGAAATATTCCACAGGAGATATTGCAACTCCTTAGCACGTCTTCAAAGCAACTTCCAGGAGTTGAACGATGAAATGTATAAGTCAGTAGGTACCAAGTTACTCAACCTACTACTTATATTTCGAATATTTTGAATTCAAGAGTGTTTGGTAGTCAGTTCCTGTATAGGAGAGAACAATAAACAAGCTGACCAAACGTTTGAGACTCATTGAAATGCGTCTGCCAAGAAACAGGATTATCCGTCAGCTCTTGTTGCAAAGTCCGTGACCCAGAAAAATTTTAAACAATCAAAAACAGTAAGGAAGTGTTTCAAGTGTCATCAAGTAGGTCATTTTGCGAAGAACTGCATGAAGAAATTCGGAAGGAGGGATGCTGTTTCTTCAAAGCGGACAAGTAAACCTGAAGGAGATGCTTTTTTATGCTTATTCAAGAATGATTTAAATAGTTTGTGTGAAAATGATGTATGGCTTGCTGATTCAGGTACTTCTGTCCACATGACCGATGAAATAGACTATTTTTGGACATATGAACCATTTACTAGTCCCACGGAAGTTCAAGTTGGCAATGGTTTGACGATTCCTGCAGATGGTCATAGTACAATAAACGTGGAATTGAAAGTTTGAAAAATATGGTACAAAAATCATCTATAAGATGTTTGGTACGTTCCGGAAGTAGGGCACAATCCATTTTCGGTTGGACAAACTATAAACAATGGTTTCAATTTCAAAGCAGATCAAAATAGATGTTCGATCACCAAAAACGGCTACGGCTACGTACTTGACATGAAAGTATGTATTCCTGAAGAAGCTGCCGAAACGTAAATTTCATCATCTACTGAAAGTGTGCAATTGTGGCATGAACGATTGTGTCACCAAAACAAGAAATATGTGAAAGAAGTTATGAAACGACATGGTATCGATGTTGCTCAGACAACTAACGATGAATTTTACGATGAATATGGAAAGCAGCACAGGATTCCATTTAGGGCTCGCCAGATTCCAGGAGGATTGATAAATGCCGATGTCTGCGGACCGATGCAGAAAAATTCTTCAGGAGGAGCGAAGTACTTTGTTTGTTTCAAAGAAGACTTTCCAAAGTACAGAAGAGTGTTCTTCATCAAGTCGAAGGCTGACGTTTCAATATATTTGAAGATATTCATCAAAGAAGCTGAAATTGCCAGCGTCAAAATTGCGGAGTTTCTCAGCGACGGTCGGAAGGAATTCGGTAATGTGGAGGTTAACAGAATTCTTCTACCAAATGGGATCAATGTTCGAGTCACAATGCCTCACCACAACAAAATGGCTCAGCAGAAAGAGAAAACCGTACCTTAGTTGAAAGTGCCCGAGCCATGTTGCATTCGAAAGATCTACCGATTTACCTGTGGGCCAAAGCCATCAATACCGCTGCCTACGTTCTCAATCGTACAGGACCCTTACCAGTGAAAAATAATTCTCCTATCAAATTGTGGCTACGAAATGGAGTGGATATTGTCTAATTATGTGTTTTCGGTACCAAATGTTATGTTAACGTACCGAAACAACGACGGCAAAAATTAGACAAGACGGGTGTCGAAGGTCTTCTTGTTGGTTACTGTGGCGAAAAAGTTGGCTACCGAATCTGGCACAGACTCGGAAATAAAGTATCGACCAGCAGGGATGTCATATTCAGACATGAAGACGTTTTGGAAAACAAAGTCGAATTGAAAATGCATGTCAAATCTGACAAGTTGATTTCCGTGATAAATGAAGCAGAGGATTTGCCAGAAAATTCAGCTGAAAGCATATCAATGAATGAAATGAAGGCAAAAGGAAGATATGAACATGACGATGACGAAGTTTTAGGTCGACGTGGAGTTCGTTTACCAGTCTATCTGAATGATCCTGTTAGCAGGATGTGATGGAGCTGTAGAATCAACTGAAAGTGGAACCTGGAAAAAGGCCATGAGAGAAGAGATGCACTCTTTATCTGAAAATGATACTTGGACTCCGTTTGACCTGCCCAAATGATAAAAAGTGATCGATGGGACCTCAAAATAAAACCGCACACGGATGGAGCTGTGCCACGATACAAAGCCAGGTTGGTAGCAAAGGGCTATAATCAAAAAACTGATATAGGTTATGAAGAAACCTTCAGCCCTGTTGCTCGTTTCGATACTATTAGGATTGTTTTGAGTGTCGCTGCTTCTGAGAATCTCAAACTGGCTCAGTTTGATATCAAAACGGCATTTATATATGGTGAACTTAAGTTGAAACAGGCTCCAAGCAGTTGGAATAAAACTTTCGTGGATTTTCTTCAAAAAGAAGGGATATCATGCGGTCAAGCCGATGCGTGTTTATACATTCGTCAGCGGAACAATAAGAAATTGTAAGTCGTTATATTGAAATATCAAACTCCATTGATAAGCTACGGGAACGATTCAAAATAGCGGTTGGCTCTTTGGGCTGTTATTTGGGGATGGGAATAAAACAGACTGGAAATGGTGTTTTCATAAATCGAGTGCTTATATCATGAAAATTCTAGACAGATTCAATATTCGAGTTCTCATGCAGTAAAAACACCATGTGATATAAGAAATATATATCGCAATGAGGAACACCAATCCCTGGATGAAAATGTGTATCGTGAGGCTGTAGGAAGTCTAATGTACGTTATGATTGCCACAAGACCAGACATTGCTTTCGCGGTTAGTGTAGTTTCCAAAAAATTCAACTGTCCGACAATGTCAGACAGACAGACAGAATATTGGCGCGGTACTGTTAATTGGGATTCGAACTCAGTAAGCGGTTTCAGTGGTGCCAACTATGTAGGTGATACAGAATCAAGACGATCTCGAACGGGTGTTGTATGTAGATATTCAGGTGCAGTTATTAGTTGGTTTAGTCAGAAACAAAGAAGTATTGTTTTGTCCACAACTGAGGCAGAATATGTAGCTGCAAGTAGAGCCAACAAGCAATTAATTTGCATCAAACGTTTATTAGGAGAAATAACAGATTTGACAGTTTCTCCAGTACTTCACATTGACATTGCTAGTGCCATCAAATTGGTAAAAAACCTTCCAATTTCACAGGAGATCCAAACATATTGAGATACATTTTCATTTCGTATGGGAGAACTTTCATCAAGGTGTCATGAAAATTCAGCATGTTAGTAGCGAAAACCAGATTGCGGATATAATGACAAAACCACTAACATTCATGAAATTCGACAAAATGAGAACCATGCTGGGAGTGATGTTAATCCAATGATTTTCATTAATCGGTTTATTTTGGGAGGAATTGTTGAGTTTAACTGCAGAATAATCGTGTTTTTCTCATCATCCCGTGTATTCTGAAGATTATTTTCCATATACGTAGCTATGTCGGGTTTTTGATACTTCTGGTCAAATGAGTATTGTCATACACAGTTTGGCATGTTTCATCTTTCAATAAGGATATAAGGACCCTCTGAGTATTTCAATGAGAATACATTCATTTTCATAGTAATCTTAACAAAAACCCTATTATGCACATTCATTTTGATTTTTAGTAGAAAACTTTCATTCAATTCGATGGTACTGTGCGAATTATACATACTGACTTTACAAACATCATTACACCAGCGTTTTGGTTCAACTTCCCAAAATTGTATAATGTTTCCTAGCCTGGAATATTAAAAATTATGATATCGGTTATAACCGAAATGCGAGTTTCGGTGAAAACTATACAGTCAAATGACAAATCTAGTCCATCGATGAGGATTAAAAAATGCATCCAAATTATTTGTTATGATACGAATATTATTGCGTATGACTTTCAATTTGTTAATTTTTTTCATTTATTTCCAATACTTCTTTCACCTCTGTGTTATTACTTAATGAAGATGTATCCAGTTTGGTTATGGAAAAATCTCGTATATATGGATCAATTTAAATAGTTCATACGCTCAAGCTCAAAATGAATCTCTAAGATAAATACCTTGAATTTTAACATTTGTCACACTTACAACAATAGTAGTTATTACTGTTTCATAGAATTTTTTCGTGCTTTCAGTTGTCGAAGTGATTCTTGATTCCTTCTCCTACTTTCGTTTTCTTCTGTTTCTTGAAAATCTGCTTTCCTTTAATTCTGTTAAACCTATATCCCTGTACACCTCCTACTCGAGAAGGGGCTACATGTATATATGAATGAAATATATTTTATGGAATGCTGAGATGTGACCGTACTAGGGAAAATAAAATAATTTTGAATTTGAATTTGGTTACGGGCAGACCAACATATATCACTGTACGTATATTATAAAAAATGATCGGATCGAAGTGCCATGAATATACACCATATTCACTCCAGCTAACATAGGAGGAGTCACTCCCACGAATCATTCTAAAAACACACTCGCAAATCTATGAATATATTGATGTGATCTTGGTCAGCAAGGGAATAGGCAACACTACAGAATGCGAAAGTGGTTATTTCGGTGGTTTATTTCTCTATCCATCCTTATCCTCTTTGGCAATATTTTTGCAAAATATGAAAAATAATTTGATTTGATTTGATTTCTTACTAGTGCCCAATTTCAATTTCCTATCTGAGTCTTTTTCAGTCTGATCAACAAAAAGGTCAGTTTGGAGAATATAATCATTCTGAAATACATGTATTTCCATATATTAAATTTCATTTGTTGACACTATAACTCTGAAATATTTGAAATGGAATTTCTTTATATTTTATAGGTCCTCCGAAAACATATCTCTCTATCAAATTGAATTAATGAATTCCAAAGACTCTCAGAAGGATTGCTGAAAGCTCATTAAACAAATATTTTTTTTTAAGGGTACGTATTCAATCAGTTCGTAAATTGATATTTTCTGAATTTGCCAAGATGAAAAAATATCTGGAAGGTAAAAGAATCACTGAAATTTGACATTTTGGGGGCTATATCCCCCTCCATTTTCGAAAACACGTGGAAAAATTCAATTGAACATAGTGTTTTCCTGATTTCTCTACTTACTTATTGAATATTTTCCCCTCACGAAAAAAACTAATTTTCTTGAATAATTAATGCCATGTTCAGGTTGTGAGAGGTTATAATCCAACAAATTTAGTAAGCCATCTCAGAGACGTCATTGAAAATTTTCCAATTTTTTTAATCTTCAACCCCCAAAAAACGTAATACCAATACATTGTTGATTCGAACCATAAATGACAAAACTGGTCCATCATCTTGAATTCTTACATGGAATTCATGATCCTTATCTTAGATACCAAATTTAAATAAGATCGGACCATAAATAATGTTGGATCTCTTGAGAATTTTGACGTGAAATTAATAATCTTCATCTCAGAAAACCCTCAGGTAAGAATATTCGATGAGATGAGATCAAATAGTCACAAGACTATTTCGCCATCTTTAATTTAAGAGGTAACACATCTGAACTCAGTGTTGAATTCAGTTGATAAGAATAATGAAATAATAATTTTGATTTGATGTGTTTCTGAATAATATGTTTTTGTTTCAATCTATAACCGATTGTTAGTTATGTATGTATTATGTGTTTTCAAATCAATGACGTATTTCAACTTTGCTGTTTTTATGGAATTTTGCTGTTTTATAATTTTTTAAACCTCAGGTTGCTTAAGTTTCACATTTTTTGAGCATACACACAATTCTAATTATGTCTTGTATTATTTTATAGATGTTTCGATCAAGGAATAAACTACTTCTGAAAGTTCGACAAATGACTAAGAGTATTATTTTAATCATTTTAATTTTTCTAAAGGATCTGGAATTTCAAGAATCTAACAATTTCAAAATGACTTCCAGATGAACAACAATTTTTCCATCCGAAATAATCTGTCTAAACCAATAACAAAATAAATTCAACTTTTTCCAACCACACTTCATATAAATCAAATAATTCATTTATTTAAACGATCAAAAAAAAATTTCTTATCCATACACTCCATAAAGTATCTGGAACTCTACTAATTTCATAAAATAAAACAATAATGAAAATGTTATAATTGATTGAATGAGCTTGTGTCATTCAACGAAAACTGAATGGATGATTCATAAAGTTTCGTAATTCTTACACACACTGGATATAAAATTAATTCGCTTCAATAATAAAACTGTGAAATACTTCAAGGTATAGATTTTCATTGCTGCAATAAATCCGCAGTGAAAGAAGTCTAGTTTTTATTCATAATGCAGATAACTGGAGATTTTATCGAGTAGTTCAGAAGTCGAGTCTAACTTATTTTTATGTTTTGAAAAACCACAAATGACCATACCCAAATATGCGGTTGGAATTTCAATATAGAACATTTTCACTTTGGAAAGAGATTTCTTAGAAAATCGAAAAATGCCATTCAGGGTAATAATAGTAACCATTTTTACTGTTTCAGATTCTGGATAACACACAATATTTTTATCAATGGGGTTCTACATTAGGATCATGAATTGATAATTTCTTCAATATTTTGTCTGGTTATTATTTTAGTAATTGAATAATGACGCGCACTTTTCAGATGAAATATTTTCCGTTCTGCTAATTCTCTAATACTTCAATTATACATTTCAATTATTTCTATTTGATCGTTGAGACTCAATTTTTCTCTGACTACACTGAGTATTGGAAGTTGGTACATCGAACTTGAATGGAAGGCTATGAATAATCTAGAATTAATGAATTTCTGGCCTTTTTCTCAATGCATGGCCATTAGCGGGTAGTGATGACAGGTTTTATTTCTTCAATTTATGAGATTTGATTAAAGAAATTCAAAATTTTTCTAATAGATCCCATGAAAATATGGTGATACAAGGTATCACAGATCAAAAAGTCATCATTTCTGAATCAGTAATGATACCGTTTTTATAGGTAATCCTCATAAAGTATTCATTTACAATTTAGATATAGATTTCGATGGAACACTATCATTGTATTGTCGATTTGAAAAATAAGCAACTTATAACCGACTTCAAAACGATTCCCCTGATCAAAGTAACGGACTCTGAGAACCCCTCTGAGAATGTAGTTGAAACGTCCATGAACAGCATACCGAATACAATTTCTATTGAACCCCGTATGGAACAGATTTTCAAACTAAAATGTAACCTTCTGAACACCGAAGCTATACTGTTAGCCCAAGTGGAAGAAAATGTAAGATTACCCAATGCGTTGGTGAAAATCAATCTGAAGGAGAATTTCTCACCTCTGTGATTAATGCTAATGCAATGTAAAAAACTATCAATTTTTCCGACATGAGAATCGAACCAATCCAAAATTATTCTAAAAATAATTTCAACGAAAATGAAAATTCTGACACACAGACA
>JAFIRS010009058.1:0-12491 GCA_018342105.1 Gonioctena quinquepunctata | reverse complement strand
ACCAATTAACTGGTACCCAAAAAAATGAAAAGCGTAGAACTGATTTCCAATGAAAAAACTCAGTCCAATATTCGGAAAGATGTTACGTTAGCCACAATACTACTAATGATTTGTCAAAATGGCCAAAATATCTATCTTTAACCTTCAAAAATTACCATGCGGTATATCCAAGAATTCTAATATTACAAGCATAAGAAAAAACAAGAGAATGCTAATCAGCTACAACATTAATTAAAAGATAAAGAGAATAATATTACTCTAAACTCCAGCAGTGAAACTTATTTCATCTATAGATTGTCAAATCAAAGCCAACTCACTCAGTACATCTGCCATCTCCACGTTCTATTCAAGAAAGAGAGCGATTATCCTTTCGGTTCGACGAAATCACAGTTCACCTTTTTTTTCATTCTCGGTTTTTTCCTATTTAAAAAACTTGAAAAAACCAAACGCCGATAAACGCGATCGACAAGAAAATGAAATGTCACGGTCACACTGTCAAAATACCATTTTAGGGACAATAATGAACGCACATTCTTCACGACCTGAGCGCAGTGACTACTGACCCGTACTACCGTAAAGATAAACCGGAAAGTTATGAGAAATTGGTTATGGGTAAGGACGTAACGAAAAATTCGTTACAACCACATACCCGGTGTAAAAATTTGGAAATTTTAAAAGTTTACAAATTTATCCTATTGCAACTGAAACCAGGTATTTAAAGTAAGCTGAAGGTACTAAAAAAAATCGGAAACACTATAAATCCCAGGCACACAAAAAAATGAATAGGCCTATAAAAATGAGGTTAAAACCCAACCCTAACTTTCAAAGCCCTGTATCCCTAACAGGCGAAAGGTTGAAAAGTATACAAATCAAACAAAATTTTTTGTAAATTATAGCATTTACAAAGTTAAAGTTTTCAACTGTTGCACTCCTGGCAAACTAAATGAGTAAAGGGAAAGATACATTTGAAAAAAATTCAAATGAGTAAATAGTAGCATTTACCAAGCTAAAACTTCAGTTCTCTGTTTACACCACAGACTAAATGAACGAAGGGAAAAAATGATTGCGATGAATGACAACATCCAAGCCCAGAAACTGTGTAACCGGAGTCCTCCCAAACAATCCAGCCAAAGTGTCCTCGTCGCTGCAAGGTTAAAGATAGATATTTTGGCCATTTTGACAAATCATTCATAGTACATATTGTGGCTAACGTAACATCTGTTCCGAATATTGGGAACTGATTTTTTTCATTGGAAATCAGTCTCTACGCTTTTGCATTTTTTTAGGTACCAGTTAATTGGTAATTTGAATGGACTAGAGCTTATGTACCTCACACAACCACCGGTTTGTTCCAAGGATTCCAATTGAAGTGAAGGGCGTATTTGATTGTTCGGAGGACTAATAGGACGGCTCTCTGGTAAGCAATTTTCTTTATTTCATAACTATATGTTTATGAGAGTTATTTTCTTTTCTTTGAGAAAGAATCTGCTTATCGAGAGAGTTGAAACCTCTGGCCTAACGGTCTCAGAACACTCGATTCAATATATGCCCTAGCGAAAGTTGATTTCCGTTTAATAAATTTCTTATATCTATTACCCATTCAATTCCCATGTAGCTTTATTTGATTTTTGATCGTTGCAGAGTCAATTCACTTCAGTTACTACCTTATCGCCAAGAGCAGGAGATTCACTCTAATTTTTGAGAATTACCTGTTTATCGATTTGAAAAGGAATTGCCGCCCTATTTCAAAATTATCTTTATCTAAGAGAGTTGTGCCCACTGAAAGACGTGAGGTCTCCCTCTTCAGTTATCTTTAAAAAATTCTTCAATTAAAAGAATTATTTAACATTATCTTTATCTAAGAGAGTCGTGCCCACTGAAAGACGTGTGGTCTCCTCCTTCGGTTTATCTCTGGATATTCTTCTATAAAAGAATTATTTCCCTTTATCTTTATCTAAGAGAGTCGTGCCACTGAAAGACGTGTGCCCTCTTCTTATCTTGGCTGAAGAGTATACTTTTACTTGACTACTATCGTTGTTCAGAAACCCTATTTTTTATGTAGCCTACTAGAGTATTTTGCTATAACGCTATATTTTCCTTTGGACTTGCTTTAAAAATAATATATCTTTTGTACTGGCAACCTTTAAATATTTGCTTTTAAAATAATAGATTTTTTCTCTGGAATTTTATAGATTTTGCTTTAAAATACTATATTTTTTTTTCTCTGGTAAAATTTCAAGGAAATTTTTTTTATTTCCTTTGGAATACCTTTCATTTCATTTTTCACCCTTCTGGTACATAGAATCCCCTTTATCAAAACTTACTTGTTTCATAACTTAACTTAATTTGAACATAACGTTTTGTGTGAGGTTTGTTTTGTTTGGTTTTAAATTTTGTTCATTTTTAATATTTTTTTAAATTATTAAAATTAACTTATAAATTTAACTCCAGAATAGCAGATTGAATTGCTATTTATTATCTTTTGTTCTTTCACTGTAACCTTCTCGTCTTTATATAGATTGAGATTTTCATTGTATGCTATCATTTGCATCTATCTTTTGACTCTCGATTAAAATTTGAAACATAAAACTTGAGGTTCAAAGGATATCCTTCGTTCTCCCCTTTTGTACATATTTTGATTCCTATCATCTTCTTCGCATGATATATACCACGGAGGGAACCCATCTACGGAGACGGAAGGACTAGTAGCCTGGGAGGTCTTGACAGCACATCAATATCAGCACTGGTCCGTGAAGATCAACTCAATTCACGCTGATAAGGGGTCTAAAACCAACTATAGAACCACCCACGACCATCTTAATCGTAACCGCTGAAACCAAGTTCCTCCTAGAACCGCTGGGACCAGCTTCAAGAAACTAGCCTTCCTCATCTCTCAAGATCTCCGAAGGTATATTCTTGACCAACAACTGGAGGAATCATAGGTGTAAATGTTCGAATTTTGATCAGAGTCAAAATTACTGGTTCCTTTTTTATGTAATTTTTCAATTTTTTTAAGAGAAGTTAAATACTTTTCTAGTATTTGTAAAAAAAATTTTATCTTGTTCAGAATTCCAACTGGAATAAATTTGTTAAGTTGATTTATTGCATATTTATTTGCCTTCCCATACAAGCTAGGTAACATTTATTTAATTTTATTTATCTTTGACTTTGTCTTTAGCAAGTCTGCTCCAACTATTGAACAGTCAAGTTAATTAATGTATAATTTTTTTAGTGGCCAAATTTGATTAACTAGGAAAAGTCATTAATTGAACCTTACTCACGGCCTAACCGTATCCATCTGAGCAGCCTATCGGCAAAGTGATTTCACCTTGTTAAATTTGAATCATATAATTTAAAATCTGGGGTTCAAAAGTAAGGGGTGTTGCAAGTTATTTGGTATTAGTTCAGAGCTGGAGATATTATCTTGCACCCAGGTTTCGGTAATAGCAATGATGTGATACTCGGATGCTGATGCGGATTTGAGGAAATAGACTTCCATCGACGAATCGAGTTTTGTCTATGGGTTCTAGACAAGTTCAGTGAGGATGAAAATTTTTTGGATTCTATTTTATTTTCTGATGAATCTACTTTTCATAACAATGGCTTAGTGAACAGACACAACTTCCATCATTATATTGATTTGAATCCTCATTTTTCCGCACTCTGGATCACCAGAACAGATGGTCTGTTAACGTGTGGGGAGGAATTATAGGTACACAAGTTATAGGACCATACTTTTTTGATGAAAACTTGAATGGTCAAATTTTTTTACAATTTTTGCGAGATGATCTTCCTGAGCTTCTGGAGAATGTGCCGCTGAATATCAGACAACGGATGTGGTTACAATTGGATGGAGCTCCGGCACATGTCAAATTCAGTGTCAGACAGTTTTTGATTATGTGCTTTCCGTATAAATGGATTGGTGGGGGAGGACCACAAAATTGGCCAGCGATATCACCAGATTTGACTTGTCCGAAATTATAAAAAAGTGACAATAATTTTTGAACATTCTGTATAATATTGAGGAACGGGTTTTATCGAAATCAATAGCCCAAAACCTCTCATATGCTTGGTCAGAATTCGAAGGGATGATTTCTATACATTTCGATGTTATTTAGTTTCCAATTGTACCTATTCATAAAAAAAATCAATAAATCGAGAACGGTTATAGTTGGGTAAATAGTACCATATGAAATCATATTATTTTTGCTAGACCTATTAAAAAGTGTAATGAAATACAGGGTGTTCCATTTAAAAAAACAAAACTTTGATATGTCACACTTTTTTGAGCCACCCTGTAGACCTTAAAATAATTTTCTTTTGCAGCCTTAATCATACATATAATGAAATGGAGAAATTTCCGAGAAAATTCATGGTTTGGTTTACGGGGACCGAGTCGTATGGGGTGCCCCACCCTGTATATAGTGTTTTTGTTGTTTTCCGGTGTTAGTGGAGGCAACACTGCAGGAGAGTTGAAATAATCAGAGAAACAATAGATAAGCGAGACATATTATACACATCGCACATCGGGGCTTTCTATGATACAGAAAGAAAACGATCGTGATCGTGAGTCGTGGATCGTGGAGATCGTCCATCGTCCTTATCCATTCATATGTTTAACTAACGTAATTTTGAGTGCATGCATGGCGTTGACTGCTGTTGCTCAAGGTGATTGTTCATCCCTTGTATAATATGTATTTGACTATTTGTGTTTAAGTGTTTAATGAAGTATGAGGATAGATAAGTGATGTTTCTAACCATGGTCTCATTTTACGAAGGGTATTTTTGTTGTGTAGACCTATCGAGGGTGTAAGAGATGAGAGGTGTCAACTTGTTGTCGCCATTTTAGGTTCATCCTTATACCCAGCAACCCACAAAAATGACTTTATTCATTTTATCATATATCACTTTTATCAATTAGTTTCTTTGTGGTTTAATTGGCGTATTAGAATATATTTTCACCTCGAAAGATAAGTACCTCGAATATCTATTATTCAGAAGTAGTTGGAGAGCAAATCAGGCAATAAAGAAGATAATGCCTAGCTAACCGAGCTTTTTATCCTTATTTAATAGGTGAATATTTTTCATCCAAATTTCAAATTGGTTCCTTATTTTCTCTCGACCGCGCTGACTTTTTAATAGGAAAGTCATTTCAGACATATTATCCAATGTGACTCACATGGCGTTATGGAGCTTTTTTAGTTTTAGTTTTGTTTTTTGAATTCCTTAGAAAAAACAGCTGATGGTTTTCCTTGCCAAAAACAAATCAACCATTATATAGATACTCAAACAGAAGCTTGACAATTTTGTGGATTGATTAGGTGATGAAGAATTGATCTTTTCAAGAGGAAATCACTATCAAATTTTAATAGAAATAATTCAGCAATTCTTGATAAGTTATTCTAAAAAACTTAATTTATAATTTCCAACCAACACCCTGTGGAATTTCCAATGGGCAGTGAAATGTATATTTGAATGAATATCCCGAATATCATGCTTTACCATTTGCTTGCAGGTCCAACGGAGGTAACAGCTAGAATTATGCCATTTTTTGTGATTTTGTTTTTAGATACATCATTGATAGCTCTAGCTTATCTTGTGAGATGAGATGTTCAATAAACTTCATATTAGTTCATCGCTCGTTTCAATATTCTTCATCTCTTGCAGTTATGTTAATGCAGAGTATTCTGATCTTAATACTTTTGCTGCAGTAACCCACATGTGTGTAGTTCAATCACTTCTATAATATATAATTTTATCATCTGCTCAAGAGGTCTACCAACTCAGGTCATGAATAACGCAAAATGGCTATTATCTTTCTTTGAACTGTCTGTGAAACATAATCATTCATATGAGGAAGTATAAAAATGTTACCAATTCGATATTGAAAAACATTATATGGCCCTATTGATATACTCATTATATAGAATCTATGAAAAAAAAAATTATCTTAATGATGTAAGATTCACCTGATTTGTTCAGACTAACATGAAGAACAGCAGTTATTATTTATATCCTGAATAGTAACATCAGTAGCTCACTTGGTGGAACTTTTATCTGAAGCATGGAATAAGGTTATCTACAAAACCATAAGAGGATTATAAATATAATATAAAAAATATAAATTGAATGCAGCTATTCTACATTTCATCAGGTATGACTTGAAAAAAACAATACAATATGGATTTACTAAGTTTGAGTATCCCAATGGAAATTCCCCCCACGAGCTCTCAGAGTTATTCTGCCTCAACTTCCCAGCGATTTATACAAATATGCTCGCAAATATGTATCACAAGAGTAACTTATATAAAATGACTGAAAGATAAACTTTATAAACTATATCTTTCATCGTTCAGGATAACCTCTTCGTAAGTTTTTCATGTTGAAAAATGGAACATTATTCTCAATTAAAAAATGGAAAAAACAAACTAAATTAGAGAAAACTCTTCGATGAAAAATTCAAGTTACTTTTTGTAATATCTAACAGAAAACATATTTTGTACGAAATCCCCAACTCTTAACCTGAAGAAATCTGATTAACATTTTCATTCAGATATTTGATTGAAAAACTGTTTATCCAATCTCGATTGAAAAAGATTTTTATTCAAAAATCAGAATAAAAATGCAAATATTCACATAGGAATTTTTCAGGAGAAAATTTAGGGATATTAGTTATAAGTTCAATTTTGCGTCGTAGATTTTCTCTAATTCTAAAAAAATTTGTATTACAATTTTCAATTGAGATCGTTTTTATTTTTCAATATATGAGGATATCCTATACAACTCGCAATGGGAACTCTTGAAGACCACACCAGAAGCACTGTGTGGGATGTATATAGGAATATCTTGTACATCTCCCAATGTGAACTCTTGAAGACCACTCCAGAAGCACAGCAAGTAACGTCACATAGATCTCAACAAAAACAGTTGACGTGAATTTCCCAAAGAACTCGCCAAAAGTCTGTATATGCGAAGTTCTCACATAACTCTCCAGAGGCACTGCCTGCGATGATCACACAGCAAGCTCACAGAGACCACGACATGAGATGTGAATGAGAATTTCCCAAAGTACCTACTCGCCAAAAGATTTCGCAGAGATCTTGCCAGAGTGTATTGTTCGAGAATTTCCACGTGGGATATCGCTGAGAACTGAGAATATCCCGGCGGCGGACATTTGACGGAAAAATAGAGCTCTCAACAACCTTTCAGAGAAGTTACAAAAGGCGTTACAATTTCCTAAAAAGAATTCGCCGAGATAGGTATTTTTCGGACATCTTTGTGTTGCCTGGGATAAATATCCTTCTTGGTATACTACATCTCCATCATGAGTTAAAAACTATACCTATCTTAAAATGGGAAATTTATTTTACACAAGGAAATCACAGTTAATTTTTTTCATTCACTTTTTACCTTTTATTGGAGTTTCTTGAACTAAAGCAGATGCCTTTCATATGAAATAGATTGGAACGTCACCCACTCATTCTTTGCTAATCTTAGGTACCTACTGAATATCACCTCTTTGTAGGAGAATATCATGACAACTATACCTAGAGCCTAGTCGCTCATAACTAACACTGTCTTCATTGAATAGACCTTTTCATTCAAGCATTTTCGCTGTGCGCATGCAGAACCAACGTTCACTTGTTTTTTTTTGGAGGGGATTCAAACATTTTTCGACGAATCAAATGTTGAGAATAAATGTCACTTGTCATCAAATTTTTGGTACATTCAGTGTCGTTCGTTTGAGTCGGTAATGACTTTAGAAATTTTGTAAGTGTCGATTTGAACTCTAAACTGATTTTAATACTTCCCGTCCTGTTGATTAACCTCCCAGTTCAGTTCAGATACTGTTTTTGTGGTTGTGTATATAATAATCATGGTTCCAAAGTGCATATCCTGTGAAGAGAAATTCATCGAGAATCAGCCGAGATCTTTCCACCGGTAAGTTTTGCTGTTGATTTTCACTACAATTATGATAAACTAAGTGTCTATTAATCAAGTTGAACTCTCTAAAGTTTTATTCAAATCCAATTGCCATTCATTCTTTCTCGCCTTTTTAAGGTTATGTTCCAAATTATTGAATCAGTCAAAATCTTTGCAGATTTCCTTTTTGGAAATCATCCATCTCAGGTCTTGATAAATATCTGAAATTATTCAAAATGCAAAGGATTCATTCATTGATACAAATAAAAATATTTTATAGAACAAAATATAAGGTATTTCTGGGTGATTCAACCTGCGCAGGTCTTCTGGGGTGGCACAATTCTGTGAATACCATTAACTATTTTCTTGGCCTATCTATGTTTCAAATCGAGTTCATCCCATCAATTATGCAAGATTCCTATAACCAACGACGTGTTGACGAATATTAATTTTAATGGAAAATTGGATTGTGAAACCATTTTATATCATTTTGAATACCTATGCAATTTATTAACCTGATATCAATGTAATAGATTTCCTGAAGAACCTAGGGGAACTCAGTGTTTATCTTTTCTGGGGTTGGAAGGTGTAGATACCATTGGTAAATTTGTTTGCTCAGATCATTTCACCGAAGAAGACTTTATTACGAAACCTGGTTGTAAAGATATTTGAAGTTTGGTGCCTGCCATCATTCATCGGAAGCCTCCAGTTAGAACACCTCCAAAAATGTGAGTTTTCTTTCATTCGGTTCAGTAGGTAGTATTTTATTTATAATAATAAGAATCTGTCAATACAACAGATCGATGGGTTTCTGACAAAACATTATAAGCAACAAATTTCTTGAAAATTGGATTTTTCAACCAAATTGTTACCTATGATAATCTACACGTGATTCAACATATTATTTATGCTCATTTGGACATTTCACCGAAGAAGACTTCATTACGAAACCTGGTTGTAAAAGATATTTGAAGTTTGGTGCCTTGCCCATCATTCATCGGAAGCCTCCAGTTAGAACACCTCCAAAAATGTGAGTTTCCTTTCATTCGGTTCAGTAGGTAGTATTTTATTTATAATAATAAGAATCTGTCAATACAACAGATCGATGGGTTTCTGACAAAACATTATAAGCAACAAATTTCTTGAAAATTGGATTTTTCAACCAAATTGTTACCTATGATAATCTACACGTGATTCAACATATTATTTATGCCATTTGGACATAGTGCTTGAAATCATTATTGTAAGTGCAAGTTTGTTCCAACAAAATACCAATAATTGCTATATTTTATTGTAAACGCCAATATTGTGAATAGGGGTTGTTCACGGCTAGCTTTTGTAGAAAAATAGAAAAACAACATTTATTTAAATAGGAATAAGAACAATTATCAAGTGAATTAATCTCATTTATTATGGCACGACTGAAAACTCCCCGATCAAACCATCAGAAGCTTTTTTTATGAATCGGTATTTAGTGTTTTTTACATCGAAACTTTGACACAATAAAACAAGGTATGTTCCGAAAAATAACATTACCTTGACCACTTCAAAAATGTACTCTACAGGGTGTTCGGACATTTACGACAATATGCTACTGACAGATGATCGTAAATGCCAGAAACTCTTGTCGGTTACGATTCTGTTTCTGTCGCTTATGATCATATTTTATTCCCATGTTGACAGAACAACGTAACACGTAAAAACCTAATAACGATCACTGCAAAGTGGAGTGCACTTTAACCTAAAAATTGCATTACGTTATATTGCTAGATTACGCTTTGTAGCTGTTCAAAATATCGAATTTGATACCAACAAAACATCTCATGAGTATCTTGAGTGACAGATCCAAATCGAAGAAACTTTGAAATTGTTTTGACAAACTAGCAATATTCAATGAAAATAATAACTTGCACTGGATTTTATTCACTTGAACGATTTTTCGCCGAAATAAATAGAGTCCTACACATTTTGAGAGTTCTGAGTATCGAAATAAAGACAGTGTATGAAAAAAAAAACTTCCTGTGGAATTTTACTTTTATCGCTTATAATGTTTTGTCAGAAATCAATCGATATTGTCACTAGAATTACAATCTTCAGCTTGTGTCTCTGAAAAAGTTCGCATACAAAGGAATAAACACACAAACATTTTTAAAAAATATAAAAAAAATTATATTTTAATTTTAATTTGAATAAAACTGTACCAACATTGGATTAGTTTTGAAACAACCATTTATTCATTGGAAAAAACTGATAATGAAATTTTAAACAAAATTGAAACAGTATTTCTAGATTCATTTAGAAATCTTAATTCCATTTTATTTTCTCTCCTAATGAACTATGCAAAGGTAAGTTATTGTCATCTGAAAGATCTGTGGTGAGATCCAACATATCCAATAAAAACTACTACGAGCTAGTTATGTTTTCATTTGATTAACGGGACGTTCTTATAAAAGGTTTAATAATTACCCTGCAAAAACGGAGTTGTGTTCGAAGTTAAATTAAATTTTTAAAGATTTTCTTCTTTCTGCTAAGTCAATCTAAAGAAAGCTTATCACTCCCGGGAACATCCTAGAAACTTTTTTCTGAACCGTCTGGGTTTCCAACCAGAGTAATTCTTCAACTGGCCCAATATCCATTGATTCTAGTCCAATGGATTAACATCCCTCCGAAAGACGACTTGGCATTTACAATATATTCAAATTGTTCGAGCTTTTGATGCAAGTGCTTTCAAAGACCAATCACGATCGATGTTGTTCAAATATCGAATGACAGTCAACCTGAAGAGCTCCCTCATGCCCCAAAACATGAGATTCAAGTAAATAAGAACATTTGCCCAACTTTTGTCTTCGAAATATTCTCATTGAAAACTAATCTATATTTCTTGACAAATAACTTAAGATAATGCTTAAAACACGAGAAAATTTTAAAAAAAAAAGCCGAAAAAATTGAAAAATATATTTTTAAATTAAGGTATTACCAGAAAATCAAAATCAGTTTTTTTTCACGTCAGGCAGAGGGTCCAGCCCAAGATGTTGGGGCAACTTGGTTTCAAGTACATTCCAATGACAACTTTAACAATGAAACAAGTTATGCATATGGAAATATTTCTTTATAAAATAGAGAGTTAAAGAAACCTCAATCACAAACTGAAAAGAAGTATATTCCCTTTCGGTTGGGATATATATTCAAAAGGGGCTGCGTCCCCCCACCTTTCCGACAGTTTCTCCTAGCCAATTTTTAGAGCTTAAGATAAAAAATGAGCTTCAGAAATAGCCGTAGTATGAGGTTAGCCAAAATTCTAGATGAAATGCGGGATATTTGGATAGAAGTCATATAGCCAGAAACAAACATTTAACACTGTAAGAACACCATCCTGAAAAATTTCCTTTTAATGTCCTTCTTTAGCCTCTAGGGATTTAAGATCAAGGCACCCCTGCTCGTTCAACAGATCGTAATGATCCCCCATTTACTTCACCGTCCAACACTCATCCCTGAAAAAATATTTCTGTCTGTGAGAGGACTGTGGGTGACCCATGGGAGGGAGACCTCTCTCACCTAAAAAAACAAGAGGTCATTGTAAAAAACTTGGTGGGGGAGGCACAAAACTGGGGACTTTAAACTATTTATTTTCTCGAGCTCCTGCCTCCCTTTTGAAACCCATAGCTGATTCTTTCTAACGGCAGTGGAAGAAGAAACCCCCAGTTAGGGTATAAAATTTTTACGGCTTCACTTTGAAAAAGGTTTTTTATGTATTCGGATTTTTTAGAAAAGCTTGGGGCCAAAAAGGGTTTAAGGATTCAAAAGGGGGGGTCTTTCAAATCTGGGATTTGCTGTCTGAAAATAACCCCCTTTGGGTTTACTGCTGGGTGGGGGCCATGAGTCTGCCAAATATTTTTATTTTTAAAGGGGGATAAAAAGTCGTTCCAGAAGGAGCACTTTAAAGAAGAAGCACATTCATAATCATTTTATTGGGATCGTTTATGAGATTACATGCTGATTGTTATTGTTTTTTTTAAATTTTGTGTTTTGTCAAATAACCACAGTACCGAAAAAAAATTTTCATGAATAAAAAAGTACTGAGATAAAAAAAATTTCTGAAATCAATGAAATGTTGCTTTAAATATTCATTTGAAAACTTGAATATTTCCATCATCATTTAAGAAATTGAAATTTATGTTTATTTTATAGGTTTTTTTTTCCTTGCTCAAATGTTAGCAGTTGGTATTTATTTCATTTTGTAAATCAGATTTTGAACTGGGGAAATTTTGGGGGGTTAAGACCACTGCTTTAGATGAGTACAAACCAAATCCCCGATAACTTTAACACTATTTCCATTCTATTTAATAACCAATAGAAAACAAACCAGTTTTTTTTTGTAGTTATATGTATGATGAACCACAAAAAAAGGGAACCCCATTTTTTGAAATGTTCAGGCTTTTTTTTTGTTTTGGTTGTAATATATCATGAAATTAACACTAGATCTGGGGGAAAAACCATATTAACAGGTTAATTTGAAAAAAACATGTACTGATATCAACCTACAGATGTATGCTTTGGGGTTTTTGGGG
>JAFIRS010009057.1:0-12492 GCA_018342105.1 Gonioctena quinquepunctata | reverse complement strand
CAAGAGACTTACAGAGTACTGATGAACATTCAATTAAAATTCCATACTTTTGTTATTGATTTCTGAGATTTCACTTATATCTATTGAGTTTTTCGCAAGAATACATGATCCACCATGTATTTTATGTGTCCTTGCAAAAGCAGAAGCCAACTGGTATCCTTCGACTGTAATGAGATATTGTTCTTGCTCTGTGTACCAGTGTTCGGTTAAACAAATAAATGATGGTTGAAATTCAAAAGTTTCTAGAAATATTTCTAGTTCTAAAGTTTTGTTTTTCAAGCATTGTATATTTTGATGCAATATAATATAGTAGTCATTTCGATATTCAGCTGGGCCTGTTAGTTTAGTTTTTGTCATATATTTATTTCTTTGATGGTTGTAATCTGAAAATTTACATCTTCAATTGTCTGTACTGTTGTAAGGACAACATTTTTATGCTTAGGGTCAGACCAATAATTTTCAAGTTCAAAACAAATATTAAATTTACTACCTTGTTCTTTTTTATCCTCAAGAAATTTGATAGAACAGTTTCTCACAAGTCGAAGGGTACGGTTCACAGCATTACCTATTTTATGATTTATTATTCGATCAGCAGGAGTGTCACATTCAGAAATTATTATTAAATTAGTAGTTTTACTGATCAACAAAATATTTTTTAGTGCTGAATTCAAAGTTTTAGTTCACATTCTTTGTATTAAACATCACTATAATGTAATCGTTCTGTCCATAGCTTAAACTGTAATCAAAAACATTACTTGTCAATTCCGATAGCTCAGTTTCTGGCTTTATGATTTCCATCACATTGCAGTGCATATTCATCATAGTCTTTTTCACTACCTTTGAAAAACCTGTCGCATATTGATCACCTAAAATAAGGACTTTTGATATGCCTCTTACCTGCTTGTCTATTATATCTGAACTATTATCAATATACTCAGGTTTTTCCATGAAGGGTTGGATCTTGGTTGATTTTTCTCATCCTGGTACCCTCCACTGGTTTTTTTTTCCATTTCATTTTTGTTGGGGATTTTATTATTCTTACACCGGTGGCATCTACTGATTCTCTTGAGTATTGGAATATTTTTCTTAGTCAGTTTCACAGATGTTGTGCCTAGTTGCACTTTCTTCTTAATTTTCTTTTTTCTCTGGATTTTCTCTGTATCCTTTTGCTCCTTAATATGTACGCCACTGTTGAGAAAGGGATCAGTCATTGTAGTCTGGTGATTCATATTCTGGGTGCTAGTTTGTGTGTACATTGTTTTTACAGAGATCACTTTTTCATCAGCTTCTTTCATTAGTTCCTTAATTGTGTGTTCCATTTCTTCAATGTGTTTTTTTTGCTTTTCTAGAAGTGAATTCGTTTCTTTCTCCGATTCTGAAGCCTGCTGTATTGCAATTCGGTTTTCATCTTTTAATTTTTGAATGAATTTGTCTTTCAAAAATCCATCTTCCTCAAGTTCATTTATTGTTTTTTCTAGAAGGCTTGTTTCGTCTTCGTCTAAGATAGGATATGATGGGATACAATAGGATACGATAGTGTAACGTAAATAAACTTAACTTGGTTTTAATAATTTATTTCACACTTAATCTACAACTTAATTTATATTACTACGCTACTGAATAGCTCGATCGTATGGGCTCGTTCAGACTGTGCTGACTCCACTTGAGGGTCGCCTATTTATCTCCGATACAGCATTCTCGATGTTTCGAATTCTGGCATGTTCCAATTGTTTCCAATATTGACCGTTGTTTTCCGTGGCAGAGCGACTGGATGGTTCTCGAATATCTCCGGGGATATCCACGCTGTCGACGGCAACGCGCGAGGCGACAGGTCCGGCCTAGGTTCGTTACATTGCCCCCTTCTTAAAGACATTTCGTCCCGAAATTTCATCCTTGGAGTGTGACGATATCTGCATGACTCCCCATATCTGCACCGTGAAGTTCGATGGAAGTAACACTCCACGGTCTTCATGATCGGTCGTGGAAGAGGGTTACAGCAAACCAAAATCTTGACGCCGCTGGATCTGAATATCGCCTCCAGCATACTTCTTAGGACTCTCCAGTCCAACCCATCAATACCACAGGACAATTTTGGAATTGCTAGATCCACCAGATTCTGGTCCACCATAGTATCTCTTAGTTTGGTGAGACTCTTCCAGACATCTTCATAGGACGGTTTATCTTGGGAATGCCTCTTGGTAACTAGGTAGTAGATGTTTCTCTTGCCTTTCTTCAACTGTAGCACCCCACCAACTTCTGGATTCTGCTCCCGCAGTGTTTGGAGTTGACCAAATTTCTTGGAGAACACTACGGCGATGCCCCTGGACATTCGAAGATCTTCTGCCACACAGTGCGCTAGTGCGTAGTCAGCAGGCACCTTGAAAAGGTCTCGTGACTCCTCTCTAGTAACTCCCATGTAGAACTTTCTGCCCGTTTGAATACAAGGACATAAACTTCGAACGTCATATCATCCTCCGGTGGCTTGAGGGTGCGAACTTGGTCATGGTTTCCAGCGTGAAGGGGCCAACCTGTTGAAATGGACGACCCTTGGTTTCCTCGGGTGGCTTATGGATTCGGTACACAAGGTCGTTTATCCTTTTCACGATTTTATACGGGCCTCTTGAGTTCCGCAACTTTGGTGATAGTCCACGACGACGTTTGGGGTTGTACAGCCAAACCAGGTCATCAACCTTAAATCCTCCTGCGTCGGCCTTGATGTCATAGGTCTTCTTCATTTTATCGCTGGCACTCTGGATGTTCAACCGGACTCGTTCGTGGATGTCGTCCATTCTCTGCCGAAGTTTGCTGACGTAGTCCTCTCCCGCAGTGTCTTGTCCTGGCGGTATCCCAAACTTCAGGTCACAAGGCAGTCGCAGTTCTCGGCCCATTATAATACTAGCAGGAGTTTGACCGGTTGACTCGTGTACTGCGGATCGATAGGCCATCAGGAACAAATGAAGATACTGGTCCCAGTCTCTTTGATGGTCAGAGACAACCTTGGACAAGTGGCGGTTGATCGTCCTGTTCATTCGTTCCACCATTCCATCGGACTGCGGATGTAGGGCCGTGGTTCTTGTCTTGCGGATGTTCAGCAGTAGACATATTTCTTGGAAACGGTTGGATTCGAAATTTCTGCCTTGATCCGAGTGCAGCTCCATTGGAATACCGAATCGACATATCCACTCTTTCACCAAGACGTCGGCGACGGTGATGGCTTCCTGGTTGGGCAGGGCATAGGCTTCCGCCCACTTACTGAAGTAGTCCATTGCCACAAGGATGTATTTATTCCCGTGGTCGGATACGGGAAACGGGCCGGCGATGTCAATGGCGATTCTCTCGAACGGCTGCCTACGTTGTACTGACGCATCGGGGCCTTGGGTCGTATTCGAGGTCCATTGCTAGCAGCGCATACAGCGCACTTCCTGCACCAGTCCTGACGTCAGCTTGACAATTGGCCCAGTAAAACCGTTGCCTCACTTTCTGCAGGGTCTTCGTCACTCCCAGATGTCCTCCGGCGACTCCATCATGGATTTCCTGCAGCACTTCCTCTCTTCTGTTCCTGGGAACAATTATTGGCGTCTGTCTTCCCCACCAATATCGGCCTCCAACACACGTTTCAGGATCCCATTGTCCAGAATAAGAGAGTTCCATTGTGCCCATAGGACTTAACAGCCGGCGAGTAACCTGCGACTTTCTGCCATGATGGTCTTCGATTGCCCTTCTTCCAGCTGACGACTAAGCCAAGGTCGGGGTCTCTCTCTTGGCCTTTCTGGATCTTGCTGTCATTCCAGTTGTCATCCATTGCCGCGGTTCTACAAAGTGTTGCTTCTTTCTCTTCTGCTCGTCGGCAATGTGAGCAATCATCTGGACATGGTCTTCGCGACAAGGCATCTGCATTCTTATGGCTAGTTCCGGCTCGATGTTCGATCTCGAAATCGAGTTCCTGGATGCTCTCGATCTAACGTGCTACTTGACCCTCAGGATTTTTGAACTGTAAGAGCCATTTGAGGCTGCATGGTCAGTTCTCAACAGGAATCTTCTTCCATACACGTACTTGTAGAAGTGTTCCACTCCCTTTACATCAGCTAACAGCTCTCGCCTGGTGACACAGTAATTGCGCTCTGGTTTGCTAAGCGTCCTGCTGAAATAACCAATGACCTTCTCCTGTCCCTCCTGGATCTGAGATAGGACAGCTCCAAGTCCCACGTTGCTGGCGTCCGTATCCAAAATGAATTTCCCTTTGGGTAGGGGATAGCTCAGTATAGGTGCGTTGATCAAAGCTCTTTTCAGCTTCCTTAATGAATCTTGACATTCTTCGGACCACTGGAACTTTGTTTGGCCTTCCGTGAGCCTGGTCAGTGGTTTAGCGATGTTGGCGAATCCCAGCACATATCGGCGATAGTATGTGCATAAACCAAGGAAACTCCGAAGTTGGTGAATGTCTTTTGGGATGGGCCAATCCTTAACAGCTTTGATCTTCTGGTCATCCACTGCTACTCCTTCTCCAGAGACAACGTGGCCGAGGTATCGTACTTCTTTTTGGAACAGATGGCATTTCTTAGGGCTCAGCTTCAATCCGGAGTTCCTCAGTCGCAGGAATACTTCCTCCAAGTTTTTCACGTGGTCCTCAAACGATCTGCCGACCACAATTATGTCGTCGAGATACACTAGACACGTGTTCCATGAGAGTCCCTTCAGTACTGTTTCCATCAATCTTTCGAACGTGGCGGGAGCATTACAGAGCCCGAATGGCATAACGGTGAACTGCCACAATCCTGAGCCGATGGTAAAAGCAGTCTTTTCTCGATCTTCCTGAGCCAGTTCTACTTGCCAGTATCCACTCTTCAGATCAAGGGTCGAGAAAATCGTGGAACCAGCCAACGTGTCTAGGGTGTCATCTATTCTCGGGAGAGGGTAACTGTCCTTCTTCGTGACATTATTAAGTTGGCGATAGTCTACACAAAAGCGTGTCGATCCATCCTTTTTCTTCACCAGTACGACTGGAGAGGACCAGGGGCTGTCAGATGGTTCGATAACTCCTTCTTTTCCCATATCGCTGACTATTTTGTCAGCCTCGTCCTTCTTGGCAAGAGGAAGTCTTCTCGCTGATTGCCGGATCGGTCGGGCACCCCCAGTATCAATCTTGTGCTGGACCACATTAGTTCGACCCCCTTTTCCTTGTCCGGTATCGAAGATGTCTTGGTACTTTTTGACTAAATCTCTCAGTTTGGGCTGTTGAGCTGGTTTTATGTCTTTGGAAGAGATGGCAACTAATTTTTCTAGTTCTGTGGGCAAGTTGTTGGGTTGGCTAATCGTACCTCGTACGCCCCGGATCACAGATGAAACTGACGAGCAGTGCCCCAAAATTGTTCCTTTCTTCAAGGTCACTGGGAAATAATTGACATTCATGACCCTTACCGGCACAAATTTGTCAGCACGCAACAAGGTCTTTCCTAGTGCAACCTCGTCCAATTTTCTCATCATGAAGTTTGGGCTCGAACATCACCACGCTCCACTGTTCGCACTCCCGTCCAGGCGAGCCTCCAGAATGGTTTCAGCCCTCTCAGGTACGCTCACATCTTCAGCCAACAGCACACGGATCAACTCCTCACTCCTCCCATGAAGCACCAGCTCTTCTCCGTTGACACGTAGGACGCCGTCTTTGAAATCCAATTCAAACCCTCTGGAATTCATGATGTCCATTCCGATGATTGCATCGTCTTCGATGTCCGCTACAAGTGCCTGATGTTTCACTTTAGTGCTGCCCAAAATTATTTCAATCGGTAGCTCGCCATATACAGTAGCTGGCTCCCTGTTGCGTGCGTAGCTTCCAAGTTGTCGGTTCAATCCGTTCCGGTGTTCTGGCAAAGGAAGGCCTGAGAATTGTCCTAGTCGCACCTGTATCTAGCAGCATGGTGCAAGGCTCGTTATTGATGAGACCGTCTACGAAGACACCTTTGTTCTGTCGTTGAAGGATAGCGACATATGCGTTGTTAACCGGGGCTTGCCGGACACATGCCGACGATTGCCCCTTCTCGTCGACCTTCTTTAGTTTTCCTGCATCGGAGTCGATGAATGTTGGACATTTGCTACGCACATGTCCAATTCTGCCACAATTCCGGCATCTTATCTGTCTTTTCTCAGGCAACACTTCCTTCATCACTTTTCTTATGGCAGCTTCCAAGTCAGCATGCTCCTGTGAGTCTTCTTCAATACTTCGAACTTTACTTTGGTTTTGCAGGATTGCTTGCTGCCTCAAATTCCAAAGCGCGTGCCAGTGCGTCTACGAGATGTGTTGGACGAGCTAGTGTCAACGCTTGTCTGGTTTCTTGGTCACGGAGTCCATCCAAGAATGCCTGAACCGCTAATCGCTCCATTACATTTTCCGGTGTGGCTGGATATGCAGACGAACCAAGCGTGCAATGTCAGCTTCGAATTCTTGTAAGGATTCGCCCGATTTCTGGCAGCGATTTTTCAGTTGGGAGTGGTATACGTGTTCCAAATGGGCCTGGCCATATCGTAATTCTAGATGTTTAATCAGCTGATCATAGTCCTCCTGTTCTTGGGCGGTAAGAGTTTGTAGAATATTCGTCGCTTCTCCACGTAATGCAAGTGTTAGTGCTACAGCTCTTTCCCTGCATTCCATCCATTTGCTTTGGCCGCTGCTTCAAACTGTCGGCGGTAATTTTCCCATGGAGTTTTTCCGTCGAATTGAGGCGGCTTCATGGAAAGCTTCCCTATTTCAGAAATGACCTTGACATCTTTTATACCCTCTTGAACTTTATCCAAGTTCAAACTCAAGTCAAGCATTGCATTTTCGTTAACCATCTCTGTGGAGGGCGCACTATTAATTCGTTTTTCCAGCTTACTGATCGTTTCCTTTATTTTATCTACCTCCGTGTTCATTTGCTCCTAATTTTATCTATCTCTGTCTCAACGGTTCCCATTCTTTCTTCTAGAAATTTAGCCACACCACACAATTCTTTTTTTAGGCCTTCTGTGTTTTCTAGGAACTTCTCTTCCAGGCTTCTTGCATTTTCTTCCAGGCTTCTTGAATTTTCTTCCAGGCTTCTTGAATTTTCTAGAAGCTTCTCTTCCAGATTTCTAGAATTTTCTTGAAGCTTCTCTTCCAGATTTCTAGCATTCTCTTCCAGGCTTCTTGAATTTTCTCGAAGCTTCTCTTCCAGATTTCTAGAAAGCTTCTCTTCCAGATTTATAGAATTTTGTTGCAGTTCTTCTTTCACGGATTTAGTAGTTTCTTCGAGTTTATTCATTACCAAACTTAAATCGCCTCCGGAACTTCGAATAAAAATGTTTCGGGTCCTCACCTTCTTGTATAAGTCCTTCTGCAAGTCTTTCCTGGAGTACTTGCTTTTACCTGTTGTTTCCAGTTCCCTTTCCTCCAATTCCTGTTTCAATTCCGCTACCTTCAAATCCGCAAGGCGCACTTTTCTTGAACACATTTTGTCTTTGACGAGGTATCAGTCTGTTTTACACGAAAAGTTTATCAGTTTGTTAAAAATTCACTTCGCGAATTCTTTTCCACGGGCCACCAGTCTATTGTCTGTTTCACGCCAAGAGTGTATCAGTTTATATTCCCACGCACAATTGTCCACTTCGCGAAAACCGGGCCACTGTCTATTTTCTGTTTCACGCGAACAGTGTATCAGTTTATATTCCCACGCACAATTGTCCACTTCGCGAAAACCGGGCCACTGTCTATTTTGGGCGTACAAAAAGGTCTATCAATTCATTTTTCTGACTATCCACTCCACGATCACTTGTTTATTTTCAAAATCTCACTTCCGACACCAATTGTAACGTAAATAAACTTAACTTGGTTTTAATAATTTATTTCACACTTAATCTACAACTTAATTTATATTACTACGCTACTGAATAGCTCGATCGTATGGGCTCGTTCAGACTGTGCTGACTCCACTTGAGGGTCGCCTATTTATCTCCGATACAGCATTCTCGATGTTTCGAATTCTGGCATGTTCCAATTGTTTCCAATATTGACCGTTGTTTTCCGTGGCAGAGCGACTGGATGGTTCTCGAATATCTCCGGGGATGATCTCATCGCTGTCGACGGCAACGCGCGAGGCGACAGGTCCGGCCTAGGTTCGTTACAATAGGATACGATTCGAAACGATTCGAAAGGAAACGAAACGATACGATACGATAGGATACGATACGATATCAATATGATATGAGACGAGACGTCTAGAATGGCGGCTTGTTATAGGTCGGAATTGTCAAAAGGGGTGTAACCCTGCAATTCGCAAATACAATACTATATTTCGAGTGTTTTCACTCTAGATTTCATTCGAACTTTTTTCCGAATTATACAAAATATATTTTATGAAAAATAATATTTAACATTAATTTGCTGAAATGGGCCAAATGCGGCATTTCACGACACGACCTCCTCCAAAAAGGACGCTTAACAAATGTACCAACCATATTTATCACCAACACATCCACCAACGCCTTGAAAGAGGCTTTTTCATTACTTTATGTCAACAGCATCATACATCTTATATGGCACTTCATGCCCAAATACCCCAGAGGGTTAACAGTAATTGGTCCCTATCCTAATTGGGTATAATGTTAACTAAAAACTACTTACTTAAAATTTTAAATTTTTTCAGGGAACATGAACCGAACAGATAAGGATACTCCTCGATCAATCTCAATCCCCCTCGAGGAGTGACAATATATATCCAGAAAACTAGATGTGTGCCATCTGTAGCCAGGTATATAGCTGTTTGGCCATCTGTAGCCGGGAATATAGCTGTTTGGCCATCCGTAGCCGGGAATATAGTTGTTTGGCCTTCCGTAGTGGAATATAGTTGTTTTTTGAGAAAAACGAACTATAGTGAAAAAAAAACTCAGGTAAGTTTTAACGAAACGGAATGGAACGAAACGATACAATAGGATACGATAGGATACGATAGGATACAATAGGATACGATTGGATAGGAATGGATACGATAGGATACGATAGGATATGATAGGATATGATGAGATACGATTCGAAACAAAAGGAAACGAAACGAGACGAGACGTCTAGAATGGCGGCTCGTTATAGGTCGGAATTGTCAAAAGGGGCGTAACCCTGCAATTCGCAATTACAATACTATATTTCGAGTGTTTTCACTCTAGATTTCATTCGAACTTTTTTCCGAATTATACAAAATATATTTTATGAAAAATAATATTTAACATTAATTTGCTGAAATGGGCCAAATGCGGCATTTCACGACACGACCTCCTCCAAAAAGGACGCTTAACAAATGTACCAACCATATTTATCACCAACACATCCACCAACGCCTTGAAAGAGGCTTTTTTTTTACTTTATGTCAACAGCATCATACATCTTATATGGCACTTCATGCCCAAATACCCCAGAGGGTTAACAGTAATTGGTCCCTATCCTAATTGGGTATAATGTTAACTTAAAACTACTTACTTTAAAATTTCAAATTTTTTCAGGTAACATGAACCGAACAGATAAGATACTCCTCAATCAATCTCAATCCCCTCAAGAGTGACATATATAGCAGAAACTAGATGTGCCATCCGTAGCCGGTATATAGCTGTTTGGCCATCCGTAGCCGGAATATAGCTGTTTGCCATCCGTAGCGGAATATAGCTGTTGGCCTCCGTAGCCGGAATATAGTTGTTTTAAGAAAACGAACATAGTGAAAAAACTCAGGTAGGTTTTAACGAAACGGAACGAAACGGAATGGAACGAAACGATACGATAGGATACGATAGGATACGATTGGATACGATTGGATACAATAGGATACGATAGGATATGATATGATAGGATACGATAGGATATGATAGGATATGATGAGATACGATTCGAAACAGAAGGAAAGGAAATGAAACGATATGATAGGATACGATAGGATAAAATAGGATATGATTGGATACAATAGGATACGATAGGATACGATAGGATACGATTCGAAAGGAAACGATACGATAGGATACGATACGATATGAGACGAGACGAGACGTCTAGAATGGCGGCTCGTTATAGGTCGGAATTGTCAAAGGGGCGTAACCCTGCAATTCTCAAATACAATACTATATTTCGAGTGTTTTCACCTAGATTTCATTCGAACTTTTCCGAATTATACAAAATATATTTATGAAAAATAATATTTACATTAATTTGCTGAAATGGGCAAATGCGGCATTTCACGACGACCTCCTCCAAAAGGACGCTTAACAAATATACCAACCATATTTATCACACACATCCACAGCCTTGAAAGAGGCTTTTTACTTTATGTCAACAGCATCATACATCTTATATGGCACTTCATGCAAATACCCCAGAGGGTTAACAGTATTGGTCCCTCTCTAATTGGGTATAATGTAACTTAAACTACTTACTTAAAATTTCAAATTTTTCAGGTAAAATGAACCGAACAGATAAGGATACTCCTCAATCAATCTCAATCCCCTCGAAGAGTGACAATATATAGCCGAAAACTAGATGTGTGCCATCCGTAGCGGGTATATGCTGTTTGGCCATCCGTAGCCGGAATATAGCTGTTTGGCCATCCGTAGCCGGGAATATAGCTGTTTGCCTTCCGTAGCCGGGAATATAGTTGTTTTTTAAAAAAAACGAACTAAAGTGAAAAAAAAACTCAGGTAAGTTTCAACGAAACGGAACAAAACGGAATGGAACGAAACGATACGATAGGATAAGATAGGATACGATTGGATACAACGGGATACGATAGGATACGATGGATACGATAGGATCGATAGGATCGATAGGATAATGATAATAGGATACGATTGAAACGATTCGAAACGAAAGGAAACGAAACGGTACGATACGATGGGATACGATACGAGGCGAGACGTCTAGAATGGCGGCTCGTTATAGGTCGGAATTGTCAAAAGAGGCGTAACCCTGCAATTCACAATTACAATAATATATTTCGAGTGTTTTCACTCTAGATTCCATTCGAACTTTTTTCCGAATTATACAAAATATATTTTATGAAAAATAATATTTAACATTAATTTGCTGAAATGGGTCAAATGCGGCATTCACGACACGACTCTCCAAAAGGACGTTAACAAATGTACCAACCATATTTATCACCAACACATCCACCAACGCCTTGAAAGAGGCTTTTATTACTTTATGTCAACAGCATCATACATCTTATATGGCACTTCATGCCCAAATACCCCAGAGGGTTAACAGTATTGGTCCCTATCTAATTGGGTATAATGTTAACTTAAAACTACTTACTTAAAATTTCAAATTTTTCAGGTAACATGAACCGAACAGATAAGGATACTCCTCAATCAATCTCAATCCCCTCGAAGAGTGACAATATATAGCCAGAAACTAGATGTGTGCCATCCGTAGCCGGGTATATAGCTGTTTGCCATCCGTAGCCGGAATATAGCTGTTTGGCCATCCGTAGCCGGGAATATAGCTGTTTGGCCTCCGTAGCGAATATAGTTGTTTTTAAGAAAACGAACATAGTGAAAAAACTCAGGTAAGTTTTAACGAAACGAACGAAAGAAGTAGAACAGGATACAGATACGATGAACATGGATACATAGATAATGATATGATAGGATACGATAGGATATGATAGGATATAGAGATACGATTCGAAACAAAGGAAAGGAAACGAAACGATATGATAGGATACGATAGGATACGATAGGATAAGATAGGATAGATGAACAAGGATACGATAGGATACGATAGGATACGATAGGATACGATAGGATAGATAGGATACGATCGAAGATCGAAGGAACGATAAAGGAACGATACGATAGATACGATACGATATATGAGACGAGACGTCTAGAATGGCGGCTCGTATAGGTCGGAATTGTCAAAAGGCGTAACCCTGCAATTCCAAATACAATACTATATTTCGAGTGTTTCACTCTAGATTCATTCGAACTTTCGAATTATACAAAATATATTTTATGAAAATAATATTAACATTAATTTGCTGAAATGGGCCAAATGCGGCATTTCAGACACGACTCCTCCAAAAGGAGCTAACAAATATACCAACATATTTATCACAAACATCCACCAAGCCTTGAAAGAGGCTTTTTTACTATGTCAACAGCATCATACATCTTATATGGCACTTCATGCCCAAATACCCCAGAGGGTTAACAGTAATTGGTCCCTATCTAATTGGGTATAATGTTAACTAAACACTTACTAAAATTTCAAATTTTTCAGGTAAAATGAACGAAAGATAAGGATACTCTCAATCAATCTCAATCCCTGAAGAGTGACAATATATAGCAGAAAACTAGATGTGGCCATCGTAGCCGGGTATATAGCTGTTTGCATCGAGCGGAATATAGCTGTTTGGCCATCCGTAGCCGGAATATAGCTGTTTGCCTCCGTAGCGGAATATAGTTGTTTTAAAAAACCAAAGTGAAAAAACCAGTAAGTTTCAACGA
>JAFIRS010009056.1:0-12496 GCA_018342105.1 Gonioctena quinquepunctata | reverse complement strand
AAAAGATAATGACTGCAGTGTTATTATTTTGGGATTTAGGTCTCAGATTGAAGGAAAATATTTCTTGAAAGCCAACGTTTCGTCAATTTATTTTGACATTATCAGGTCACCGTGAGATAAGAGGGTGTTACAATTTATAAACAGAATGAAGGAAAAATATACATATAAAACAATATCATCCGTCTTATTCTATATTAAAATTCATATAGAATAACCTTGTTATACTTTTTCTAGAAACAACTACTGAACATGGTTGGGGTGATTAACAATGAATAGTGCTACATGAAGCGGAAGAAAGAGAGAAAAAAATAAAAATTATTAAGAGTCAATATGTTACTTACATAAGAAGGGTTTTCCGTGATAAATGAACGGTGTTCAAACATGATAGGTCTCTGTGTCGAAAGATGTACATATTAAATTAAAGACAACAAACACAACCACTGAAACACGTTGAAATTTGAATAAAATAAGGACCATCTGATGTGTATTCAAAGTGGAACTGATCAAATGTCAGGATTGTTCGTTTGAAAAAGCAATGGAAATAAAAACAATAAACTTTCTTTATACTGAAGGTCTCAGTTTTTTGATAATATTCGTGATATTAGATTGAAATACGCCCTGTT
This sequence comes from Gonioctena quinquepunctata, assembly GCA_018342105.1. Classification (NCBI taxonomy): domain Eukaryota; kingdom Metazoa; phylum Arthropoda; class Insecta; order Coleoptera; family Chrysomelidae; genus Gonioctena; species Gonioctena quinquepunctata. The sequence continues at coordinate 11,873 of JAFIRS010009056.1, read as the reverse complement.
TAAGTTTTCCAGGTCTTTTCTATGGTTGACTGTTTCGTTTTTCATTATGTTAACATTTCAGAGAAATTTCTTTTGAATAAAGACGTTTCATAACCTAATGTTGTCGTATTCATAAGATCAAATTGATGTTCGGTTGATATACAATGCTCAACTAATGAAGCGGGGTCTAGAATAGTACCTAATTTTTCAGAGAGCAATTGTACATATGGTGTCTTGACATATTTTTTATTTTCCAATTGATTGTTCCCTTTCACAGTTCTGGTACGACTTATGTTTTGAATTATGTTAATCATTGTGGTCGAATAATTGTTTTTTATCAGATAATATCCCAATTGTTTCAAATTGTCCCCAATGAAAACAGGGCTGCAAACTTTCAACATTCTGTCAGTCAAATTATATATGATATTCAATTTTTGTTCCATAGGATGATATGAATCAAAGTTGAGGTATCTTTCTGAAAATATAGGTTTATGATACCAATTTATCAAAAGGTTATTATTTGGTCTTCTTATTACCAAAGTGTCCAAAAACGGTAAACATTTATGTTGTTCTAATTCAATTGTGAATTGGAGTTTTGAGTTGTAATGGCTAAAAATATTCAACAATTCATTTTGTTTTCCCATTGGGATTATTAGAAAAATATCAGCAACATATCTCTTATATGTCTGAACTTGGAGATAAATTGTATAGGCAATCTTCTTGTGAGTTTTGCATTACTTATTTAAGTCAGAGCGAATAGGGGCATACAATTGCCCATTCCAAGACCAGATATTTGTCGATAGAAAACTCGATTGTTATTAAAATAGTTACTATCAATACAGAATTTGAATAGTTGTGGAAATTCCATTTGGTTGAGCAGTGTATGTTCTTCTATCAAAAACCATTTTTGCTGTATAATGTTATTAGAAGGTCAGTGAGTATATTTGTGAACAATGAAGTATCATCTAACGAAAATAAAATGTGGTCATTGGGAATTGAAATATTTTTCATTTGTTCAGAAAATTCAAATGAATTTTTTACGTTGTTTATCATCAATTGTGAAGGCGTGTTTTAGTAAACTACAAACAAATTTTGTTAAGTAAACTACAAAATACATTTTGGGAAAACTCCATTATTACATTTTAGATTTTCCCCCACTTATAATGAATAACTTCAATGTTTAACAGTTTCTGTAAAAAAGATGTTAGTCTTTGCCCAGCGAAGTTTGATTTGTTTTTATGTTATAAATATACAATTTAAGTTTTGGGAATCAGATCAATGAAGTCGTGGAAAAAAAATGTGTGCAAATAGTGGTGAAGGCACTTGTCACACTCGCCTACGAGCCGTACGATGTGTAAGAAGTGCTATTTTCTTTTCATCAATAGTTCAATACATTTTTCTTATTGATATTTTGAAGAGATTACTTGAAAACTACCTGTATATACACAGAAACATTTATTGATTTCCAACTATGCAACAATGTACATGGTCTCTGGGACTATTCGAAAAAAGTTTTATGAATCTTAATTTCTTATCCCGATGTAGAATCATAACGATATGTTTGAATAGAAATGACTGGGCTCAAAATATTGTTGTATTTTCCGTTTATGACAAAAGGAAGGGTTATTCCATCGTAAGTAATATAATAAATCAATAAAATAATTTGATATTCGAATGAAACTGAATATCAATTATACATTTGGCACTTCTATTTTGGAATTAATAACCACCTGAAAACAAAACTCATATTAACCTATACGCATGTGCAGCAGGCAAAGAAATCAGTTCGCCCGATGAATTATTTCTCACAACAAATTATTTTTCAACGAAATTTTCCTTATCAGAAAAAAATATTCAATCAAAATTATTCTCTGTACAATATGGACGCTTTGGAAACTGCATCTGTTCCAGTTTTTGAAAATTTGTGATGATTAGTGTCGTTTTTTCGACTCAAGTTCCAAAGGAGATCTGTCGGAAGGATCAAATGATAATTTCTTGTTTATTTGATGTATGGGATGTTGCCCAAATAATGGATTAATTTCATGATCGTTTCGCTCTAATAAAGGTGTCCACGTGGGATACATATGAGTTTAAGTATAAGGTATAATTTTTTTAAATTATTTTGAGATTGAAACCCAAGTAAGTACTGTCTTTATACTTGTGTGCCACTGTTCAATATCTGAGTGAACTTCTGAACGTTCATACAAAACTAGGAATCAAATCAAATACTATTCAACGAATTCGTGCCCCAATTATTTGTTGCTATAGTTGTGTCTAAAATACTTCTATTTCTACACACATCGTAAAATGGATCTGAAAAATATCAATTTTGAAATATATATTCTCCAAAAGTGAATGTCCACACTTCAATATTCAGGCGTTTTGTTGGCGACACAGGAACATCAGTATGTCTGACTTGCCAAGACCAGACTAGAATAACCAAGTCATTACTGTTGTTGGTTATAATTATACTTCGTATTCGATTCTAATTATGGATTACTGATAGTGTCGAACTCGTAATATTGCATACATTTTTCGAGTCACGAATATGAAGAATCTAGTATGTCTAGCTTTCACTGTGTACAATTAGTAAGTCGTTAATGAAATATTTTCTGATTTTTGAAAGTTTTCCTGTGTGGAAATATTTGTAAAATTACAGACGGAATCCGTGTCTGTCATCAAATCGAAAATTAATGATGATTTGCTGTATACACTGTGTCTACTTGAGTTGGGATCATATAGAAACGTTTTTTATTGTTAATTTTAGGAAGAAAGTTATTCCTCATTCATTCACACATATAAAATTGAGAGTTGAATAAGAGGTTTGTCAATAATTGTGAATTTTGTTCAAGAGTAAAGAGTACCTTTATTTTTAACAATGAAAATTGTTACAGAAAAAGTTAATTATAAAATTAATGGACAGCATTTTGAACAACTGATGTTGTGCATCAAAATTATTATGATAATTATATTTTATTCTTTTCTCTCAGGTGTGATTTCGAAAGAATTCATCGCCCATTTCAGTAAGGCACATCAGGAATAAATCTCCCGTTATTGGTACTCATGATTGGTACCACGGTACCAAGGAGGTTCGAGTGGAAAAAAATGAGGTTTGTCCAAAAACCATTTTAACCACTTACAATTTGATATCTCCGACGGGATTTTAATTTTTCTAGCATTACCTGGGTCAATTAGGGTAATTAGGAACAGGCGTGGCATTCATATGTTCGAAATGTCACTTTTGTAGTATTATTAGATTCCAAAAATCATGCCAAAATGAGAAAACAATAATATACAGGGTGTTCCATTTGAAAATCAAAAGTTAGTACCACTTCCGATAAAACTGGAAGTTGGCAAATTCACATATATGTCAAAAACTCTGTGGCTTGGAAAAACCCTTGATTCAAAGACTAATTAGAATATTCTTCAAAATTACATCTTCAAATCCTACAGGTAGGAAGGTTACGCAAAGGCCCCTGTGACGAAGTGAAAGCAAAACATATATTGCGTTTTAAATACACGAGTTTATGCAAATTTCCCAGGCCTTCTAATCTCAGTTTAACTGATAATGATTGCCCTGAGCAGGATGTTATCCAGAGAAAATAGATATTCCATTTGTTTTTCATAGGGATTATTTTTTATTGCCCCCGGGTCTGATCAGAAATGATATTCACTGGCCAACAAATATTTGCTATTCGATGATTCAAACAGTTTTACTTTGTTTGACAAATATGGTCAGGCATAAATAAACAGTTTTCGAAGATCAATTGCCATTCAGTAAAACTCAACCCAAAGATAAAACGCATCCTATAAACTGAGGCAAATATGCATCTTCAGCTGAAGACAGCACGATTTGTTATTTGAATTCAGTGTATAAAATATTAATGTATTTGGAGTTGCATATTTAAGTGATGATAATAGATGATGGAAGTCTCATTTCATTACTCGAACAAGAGAGACCTATATTATGGTATAAAACCCTCGACATTCTTTATGATCGAAACGCTATGAGAAACGCTTGGCATGTGGTTTGTCTTGGATTCATAGTTTATAAAAAAATAAAAAACACGCTTTTGTAGCAATATGAACTAGTTGAAAATAATAAGAATGAAGTTATTGCCCAAAAAACTTCAATGTTAAAAAAGAGTGGCACGCTTCATATTACTAAATTTCTTAATCGTAATGGTATAATCCAATAAAATGAAAAAAAAAATACTAAAATCTAATAAAAACAACAAAACAGCTAAAATTCTGGATTCTGAAGTATACATTAAGAAATTATTCAACATGCCACGGCCCTGAAATTGAAATAAATACAAAATTAGTGTAATTGTTTTTGTAGAAGAAACAACGAGCTACAACTTTTATATGAGACATTTTTTCATATCTCCAATACATCTGGAGTTATAGCAAAAAATATGGAAATTCGGAGAGTTTTAGCGCCGTGACATGAAAAAGAATTGCTTAATGGATACTTCCTGAATCTAGAATTTTGGCTGTTTTTACATTTTTGTTAGGTCTCTATTGTTTGGATTAGTAGAGTCACTATGAAAAGAAAGTATAGAGCACACCATGCTTTCTTAAAAAAAAGTTAATATTTTGGTCAATGACTAATTCTTATTATTTTTAAATTTGTTGTTCATATTGCTACAAAAGCGCGTATTTATAGATTTTTTACACTCTAAATTCATTTGCTAGAAAAGCGTGTTTTCAAACTCCCAACTACGGGAGATAACTCATCGATTAATTCATCCACATGAAAAGATTTTATTAACTCTTGTTGGAAGTAGATTGTAGGGCGGTCGATATGGCTCTTCAGCCTCTCCGTAACTCAACCTATAATCTTTTGTACATAACTTTTTGTGAGAGTACTAAGACCGTACCAGTGAATTCATCAAATCTTCAAAATGTGAATTAGTCATTTTTTCCAGTGAATTCTGACGATCTTGATGAGAGAGGTCATAGCTACCAAATTATTGTATCGTCATCACTTTTTGATACGCGAGCAAAATTTCAAATAATCGGAAGTGGATGAAAATTAATTTCAAAGATACTGTAACGAACCTAGGCCGGACCTGTCGCCTCCCGCGTCGCCATCGACAGCGATGAGATCATCCCCGGAGATATTCGAGAACCATCCAGTCCCTCTTCCGCGTAATGCAACGGTCAATATTGGAAACAATTGGAACATGCCGTCGCCAACTGGAAGAATTCGAAACATCGAGAATGCTGTATCGGAGATAAATAGACAGCCCTCAAGAGGGAGTGAACAGTCTGAACGAGCCCATACGATCGAGCTATATAGTGGCGTAGTAATATAAATTAAATTGTAGATTAAGTGTGAAATAAATTAATAAAACCAAGTTAAGTTTATTTACGTTACAATTGGTGTCGGAAGTGAGATTTTGAAAATAAACAAGTGATCGTGGAGTGGATAGTCAGAAAAATAAATTGATAGACCTTTTTGTACGCCCAAAATAGACAGTGGCCCGGTTTTCGCGAAGTGGACAATTGTGCGTGGGAATATAAACTGATACACTGTTCGCGTGAAACAGAAAATAGACAGTGGCCCGGTTTTCGCGAAGTGGACAATTGTGCGTGGGAATATAAACTGATACACTCTTCGCGTGAAACAGACAATAGACTGGTGGCCCGTGGAAAAGAATTCGCGAAGTGAATTTTTAACAAACTGATAAACTTTTCGTGTGTAACAGACTGATACCTCGTCAAAGACAAAATGTGTTCAAGAAAAGTGCGCCTTGTGGACTTGAAGGTAGCGGAATTGAAACAGGAATTGGAGGAAAGGGAACTGGAAACAACGGGTAAAAAGCAAGTACTCCAGGAAAGACTTGCAGAAGGACTTATACAAGAAGGTGAGGACCCCGAAACATTTTTATTCGAAGTTCCCGGAGGTGATTTGAGTTTGGTAATGAATAAACTCGAAGAAACTACTAAATCCGTGAAAGAAGAACTGCAACAAAATTCGAGGACTTTGGAAGAAAATGCTAGAAATCTGGAAGAGAAGCTTCTAGAAAATTCTAGAAATCTGGAAGAGAAGCTTCTAGAAAGCCTGGAAGATAAGCTCCTTGAAAACACAGAAGGCCTAAAAAAGAACTCTGTGGTGTGGCGAATCGTCTAGAAAAGAATAGGAACCGTCGAGGCAGATATGGACAAGATGAAGGAGATAATCCGCGATTAAATCAAAGACGGAATCGAGGCAGAAATGGACAAAATAAAGGAATCGATCAGTAAGCTGGAAAACCGAATTGATAGTGCGCCCTCCACAGAGATGGTTAACAAAATGCAATGCTGGACTTGAGTTTGAACTTGGATAAAGTTCAAGAGGGTATAAAAGATGTCAAGGTCATTTCAGAAATAGGAAGCTTTCCATGAAGCCGCCTCAGTTCGACGGAAAAACTCCATGGGCAAATTACCGCCGGCAGTTTGAAGCAGCGGCCAAAGCAAACGGATGGAATGCAGGGGAAAGAGCTGTAGCACTGACACTTGCATTACGTGGAGAAGCGACAAATATTCTACAAACTCTCACCACCCAAGAACAGGAGGACTATGATCAGCTGATTAAACATCTAGAATTACGATATGGCCACGCCCATTTGGAACACGTATACCACTCCCAGCTGAAAATCGCTGCCAAAATCGGGCGAATCCTTACAAGAATTCGAAACTGACATTGCACGCTTGGTTCGTCTCGCATATCCATCCACACCAGAAAATGTAATGGAGCGACTAGCGGTTCAAGCATTCCTGGATGGACTCCGTGACCAAGAAACCAGACAAGCGTTGACACTAGCCCGTCCAACACATCTCGTAGACGCACTGGCACGCGCTTTGGAATACGAGGCAGCGAAACAATCTTGCAAAAGCCAGAGTAAAGTCCGAATGATTGAGGAAGACTCACAGGAGCCTGCTAATTTGGAAGCTGCCATAAGGAAAGTGATTAAGGAAGTGTTCCCTGAGAAAAGGCAGATAAGATGCTGGAATTGTGGCAAAATTGGACATGTGCGTAGCAAATGTCCAACATTCGAAAACACGACTCCGATGCAGGAAAACTAAAGAAGGTCGAAAAAAGAAGATTAGAAGAGCCTTGCACCAGCAAGCCCCGGTTAACAACGCATATGTCGCTATCCTGCAACGACAGAACAGAGGTGTTTTCGTAGACGGTCTCATCAATAACGAGCCTTGCACCATGCTGCTAGATACAGGTGCGACTAGGACAATTCTCGGACCTTCCTTTGCCAGAACACCGGAACGAATTGAACCGACAACTTGGAAGCTACGCACAGCAACAGGGGAGCCAGCTACTGTATATGGCGAGCTACCGATTGAAATAATTTTGGGCAGCACTAAAGTGAAACATCAGGCACTTGTAGCGGACATCGAAGACGATGCAATCATCGGAATGGACATCATGAATTCCAGAGGGTTTGAATTGGATTTCAAAGACGGCGTCCTACGTGTCAACGGAGAAGAGCTGGTGCTTCATGGGAGAAGTGAGGGTTGATCCGTGTGTTGTTGGCTGAAGATGTAAGCGTGCCTGAGAGGGCTGAAACCATTCTGAGGCTCGCCTGGACGGGAGTACGAGCAGTGGAAACGTGGTGATGTTCGAGCCCAAACTTCATGATGAGAAAATTGGACGAGGGATTGCACTAGGGAAGACCTTGTTGCGTGCTGACAAATTTGTGCCCGTAAGGGTCATGAATGTCAATTATTTTCCAGTGACCTTGAAGAAAGGAACAATATTGGGGCACTGCTCGTCAGTTTCCTCAGTGATCCGGAGTGTACGAGGTACGATTAGCCAACCCAACAACTTGCCCACAGAACTAGAAAAATTAGTTGCCATCTCTTCCAAAGATATAAAACCAGCTCAACAGCCCAAACTAAGAGATTTAGTTAAGAAGTACCAAGACATCTTCGATACCGGACAAGGAAAAGGAGGTCGAACTAATGTGGTCCAGCACAAGATTGATACTGGGGTGCCGACCGATCCGGCAATCAGCAAGAAGACTTCCTCTTGCCAAGAAGGAAGAGGCTGACAAAATAGTCAGCGATATGGGAAAAGAAGGAGTTATCGAACCATCTGACAGTCCCTGGTCCTCTCCAGTCGTACTGGTGAAGAAAAAGGACGGATCGACACGCTTTTGTGTAGACTATCGCCAACTTAATAATGTCACGAAGAAGGACAGTTATCCTCTCCCAAGAATAGATGACACCCTAGACACGTTGGCTGGTTCCACGATTTTCTCGACCCTTGATCTGAAGAGTGGATATTGGCAAGTAGAACTGACTCAGGAAGATCGAGAAAAGACTGCTTTTACCATCGGCTCAGGATTGTGGCAGTTCACCGTTATGCCATTCGGCTCTGTAATGCTCCCGCCACATTCGAAAGATTGATGGAAACAGTACTGAAGGGACTCTCATGGATCACGTGTCTAGTGTATCTCGGCGACATCATTGTTGTCGGCAGATCGTTTGAGGACCACGTGAAAACTTGGAGGATGTATTCCTGCGACTGCGGAACTCCGGATTGAAGCTGAGCCCTAAGAAATGCCATCTGTTCCAAAAAGAAGTACGATACCTCGGCCACGTTGTCTCTGGGGAAGGAGTAGCAGTGGACGACCAGAAGATCAAAGCTGTTAAGGATTGGCCCATCCCAAAAGACATTCACCAACTTCGAAGTTTCCTTGGTTTATGCACATACTATCGCCGATATGTGCTGGGATTCGCCAACATCGCTAAACCACTGACCAAGCTCACGGAAGGCCAAACAAAGTTCCAGTGGTCCGAAGAATGTCAAGACTCATTCAGGAAGCTGAAAGGAGCTTTGATCAACGCACCTATACTGAGCTATCCCTACCCAAAGGGAAATTCATTTTGGATACGGACGCCAGCAACGTGGGACTTGGAGCTGTCCTATCTCAGATCCAGGAGGGACAGGAGAAGGTCATTGGTTATTTCAGCAAGACGCTCTCAGCAAACCAGAGCGCAATTACTGTGTCACCAGGCGAGAGCTGTTAGCTGTTGTAAAGGAGTGGAACACTTCTACAAGTACGTGTATGGAAGAAGATTCCTGTTGAGAACTGACCATGCAGCTCTCAAATGGCTCTTACAGTTCAAAATCCTGAGGGTCAGTAGCACGTTGGATCGAAGACTCCAAGACTTCGATTTCGAGATCGAACATCGAGCCGGAACTAGCCATAAGAATGCAGATGCCTTGTCGCGAAGACCATGTCCAGATGATTGCTCTCATTGCCGACGAGCAGAAGAGAAAGAAGCAACACTTTGTAGAACCGCGGCAATGGATGACAACTGGAATGACAGCAAGATCCAGAAAGACCAAGAGAGAGACCCCGACCTTGGCTTAGTCGTCAGCTGGAAGAAGGGCAATCGAAGACCATCATGGCAGGAAGTCGCAGGTTACTCGCCGGCTGTTAAGTCCTATTGGGCACAATGGAACTCTCTTATTCTGGACAATGGGATCCTGAAACGTGTGTTGGAGGCCGATATTGGTGGGAAGACAGACGCCAAATCATTGTTCCCAGGAACAGAAGAGAGGAAGTGCTGCGGAAATCCATGATGGAGTCGCCGGAGGACATCTGGGAGTGACGAAGACCCTGCAGAAAGTGAGGCAGCGGTTTTACTGGGCCAATTGTCAGCTGACGTCCAGGACTGGTGCAGAAAGTGCGCTGTATGTGCTGCTAGCAATGGACCTCGAATACGACCCAAGGCCCCGATGCGTCAGTACAACGTAGGCAGCCCGTTCGAGAGAATCGCCATTGACATCGCCGGCCCGTTTCCTGTATCCGACCACGGGAATAAATACATCCTTGTGGCAATGGACTACTTCAGTATGTGGGCGGAAGCCTATGCCCTGCCCAACCAGGAAGCCATCACCGTCGCCGACGTCTTGGTGAAAGAGTGGATATGTCGATTCGGTATTCCAATGGAGCTGCACTCGGATCAAGGCAGAAATTTCGAATCCAACCTTTTCCAAGAAATATGTCTACTGCTGAACATCCGCAAGACAAGAACCACGGCCCTACATCCGCAGTCCGATGGACTGGTGGAACGGATGAACAGGACGATCAACCGCCACTTGTCCAAGGTTGTCCTGACCATCAAAGAGACTGGGACCAGTATCTTCATTTGTTCCTGATGGCCTATCGATCCGCAGTACACGAGTCAACCGGTCAAACTCCTGCTAGTATTATAATGGGCCGAGAACTGCGACTGCCTTGTGACCTGAAGTTTGGGATACCGCCAGGACAAGACACTGCGGGAGAGGACTACGTCAGCAAACTTCGGCAGAGAATGGACGACATCCACGAACGAGTCCGGTTGAACATCCAGAGTGCCAGCGATAAAATGAAAAACCTATGACATCAAGGCCGACGCTGGAGGATTTGGTTGATGACCTGGTTTGGCTGTACAACCCTAAACGTCGTCGTGGACTATCACCAAAGTTGCGGAACTCGTGGAAGGCCCGTATAAGATCGTGAAAAGGATAAACGACCTTGTGTACCGAATCCATAAGCCACCCCGAGGGAAACCAAGGGTCGTCCATTCCAACAGGTTGGCCTTACGCTGGAAACCATGACCAAGTTCGCACCCTCGCCACCGGAGGATGATATGACGTTCGAGAAGTTTATGTCCTTGTATTCAAACGGGCAGAAAGTTCTACATGGGTTACTAGAGAGGAGTCACGAGACCTTTCGAGGTGCCTGCTGACTACGCACTAGCGCACTGTGTGGCAGAAGATCTTCGAATGTCCAGGGGCATTGCCGTAGTGTTCTCCAAGAAATTTGGTCAACTCCAAACACTGCGGGCAGAATCCAGAAGTTGGTGGGTGCTACAGTTGAAGAAAGGCCAGAGAAACATCTACTACCTAGTTACCAAGAGGCATACCCAAGATAAACCGTCCTATGAAGATGTCTGGAAGAGTCTCACCAAACTAAGAGATACTATGGTGGACCAGAATCTGGCGGATCTAGCAATTCCAAAACTATCCTGTGGTATTGATGGGTTGGACTGGAGAGTCATAAGAAGTATGCTGGAGGCGATATTCAGATCCAGCGGCGTCAGGATTTTGGTTTGCTGTAACCCTCTTCCACGACCGATCATGAAGACCGTGGAGTGTTACTTCCATCGAACTTCACGGTGCAGATATGAGTCATGCAGATATCGTCACACTCCAAGGATGAAATTTCGGGACGAAATGTCTTTAAGAGGGGCAATGTAACGAACCTAGGCCGGACCTGTCGCCTCCGCGTCGCCATCGACAGCGATGAGATCATCCCCGGAGATATTCGAGAACCATCCAGTCCCTCTTCCGCGTAATGCAACGGTCAATATTGGAAACAATTGGAACATGCCGTCGCCAACTGGAAGAATTCGAAACATCGAGAATGCTGTATCGGAGATAAATAGACAGCCCTCAAGAGGGAGTGAACAGTCTGAACGAGCCCATACGATCGAGCTATATAGTGGCGTAGTAATATAAATTAAATTGTAGATTAAGTGTGAAATAAATTAATAAAACCAAGTTAAGTTTATTCACGTTACAATACTTACATACAGGTGAAGCCAATAAAGCGTGCGTAAACAAAGATAAATTATTTTGGTGAATCCATATTTTTTCACATACCTATACGTTCTAGAAAGTGGTAGGGATCGTAAAATATTCGTTTTTGAGATTCTAGAATTGGCAGTGACCATACTTTGTAGTGGCACCGTTTTTTTGCTCGCATTGCATTGCTCTCGGTTCATAACACAGTTAAACTGATGTGTTTTGATTTAAGAATGAAAATATACTGCATATACCATACTGCATATACCAGCCTACTTGTGCGACGGCGTCAGACAATTTTCCGCAAAGT
>JAFIRS010009055.1:0-12522 GCA_018342105.1 Gonioctena quinquepunctata | reverse complement strand
ATTAAATTATTTTTTTTTTGGGAAATGCAGGTTTTCAGGTGAATATCTTCAATTTTCTGGGTATTTCCCGGAAAGAGTTTTTTTTCACCTGAGATCTACCTTTTTCTGGTTCAATTTTATATTGAATCTTTGTGAAAAAAACCGTTTAATTCGGATTTTCTAGTTTATCTGATATTATATATTTTATTTTACTGGGGAACGGGAAAATCGAAAAATCTCCCCAAAACTCCCATTACACACAACCTTCTATTTATTTGTGAATAACGTCAAAATAAATATTTACTTAATGTTTTCTATTTGAATATAATTTCCCGGTATGAAATTTTCTTACGTGCTTGAATTAATTGGAGCGGATGACTTAAAATATCCTCAGCTTCGGACTCGTGATAATTTTCAAAAAATGCATGTACTCAAAAAATTTCCGGCAATAATTCATGCTCTAGGGAGATTATAAGTGAAAATTTCTCCCTCGAAATAAAAATCAAAGGGTCTGAGCGATTTTCAGTGTTTTCTACGATTTCAGATACAAGGGGGGTGACAAGGTTTAGCTGGGATACACTGTATAGGTTGTCATGCAAATTGTTAGGCATATAGTGAATAGAAAAACGGAAAGCACTTCAACGTTATATTCCCTCTAACAAGCAAGTACAAATCTAATCAATAAGAATATAGAAATACGCCTGCACTTCATACATTTAGAAAAAGCTTTTGACAGAAAGCGGAGAAAGTGTAACAGAAAAAGGTAAAGAAGAAAAACGCATTTAAATAACAAAGGAAATGCGAACATAGTAAGACCAAATAAAAATCAGTAGTATATGAAACAAGTCAAGGATTCAAACAGGGATCTGTAATAACCCTGGCTTATTTTCAATGGTAATATATGATAGAATGAAAGGGGGGTCCTCTAAGCCAATCTCGACGAAAATAATTCTTATGTATGTAGGTTTACTTTATTTTCAATATGTATGCGTTTCCATCATCAACACGAATATAAAGAGTTTAACGAATGGTTATTGATGAGGCAATCAAGAAAGCCGAGAAGAAAATGAAGAAATTAACTCGGGACAAGCACAAACAACTGCGCTGATTTTAGCAGACGACATGGATTTGATGGAAGATTTAGATGGGAACCTAGAACATAGCGTCACAGTTTTGAAGTAAAAACTAGCCCAGATAAACATGAAAATCAATATGGAAAATAAAAAACAGTGATTATTTCGAATACAAAGAAAACCCATGAAATAAGGCTGGAAGGAAAACAAATCGGTAAAGCATTTGATATATTTAGCCCTATTATAAGAGAAAACGCGAAACTGGACGGGAAAATAAATGACATTCCCAGAAAAAATAGTGTCAAAAAAGATGAAAATGGAAGAGGTTTAAAAACTGATTAGACCAACAACCATATTCAGGGTGTATACGCATTTAAAAATTGCCTGCGCAATACAAAATGGGATCATCCATGAGACACCAGGAGTTAGCCTGGACTAAGATGCCTTAAAACCCTGGTGTATTCACTGATTCGATTTTGTTTAGAATTTTTGGGGGACAACAAATGAAAAACGTTAAACAAACAAACAATAGTAGATGGCGCGGTTAAGGAATGTTTGTTGTTTGTGTCACGCAAAATGTCAAACTTCAAACCTATAAAATTTTCTTTTTCTGTCAACAATCATTACTTCATGCAAAAAATTGTGAATTGATCGTTCACAAAGATTATAGTTCTACGAACAAGATCCCGCTCAGAACAGTTGGCGCGAGAATGAGATGAAATCGTCGAAACTTACTACAATGTTTACATCTGATGGTCTAAAATCATATTTTTCATGAAGTCCACCTAGCGATTTCAAATGGCGTTTTTGGGATCATGGAAATTTCCACGAAGGAATGAGAAAAGATAGGAGAGTGGACTGATCTCTCTAGAGATGAATTAACTTGAAAATTGAGGGGATTGGAAAATGTACCCGATGACATTGTTCCATTAAACTTTCCGATACAAACTATTACCAAGCCATTCACTGCCCATCTCTGCCTGACTATTACCTCTCTAACAACTTTCTGATATGAACAAAATCAGAGAGTTCATTGTAGATATCGTAAAATCTGTTGATGAAGTTGAGAAATCGATGAATCCTGGTGTGCGACAGTCTAGGCTGCTTCCAGCTATCTTAGAATGACTTCTCAGGAAAAGGTGAGCCCTACTAACAAAGTTGAAGGGAGAAAACAATAATATTTTATTTTTCAGTAACACCCCGCATGAGATAATCGGAGAAGGAGGGTGATCTAAACCAAGCAGTTGTTCGGAAGAACAAGGCCCACTCCCAAGATCGATAAGGCTAATGACTATGATTGGGATAATTATCCCTTTTTAATAAACACATAAATTTCACAAGTAAGCGTGGACTTTCCATTCTATGAAGATATCTTGATTTTGGCTAGTGAATTTCGAACCGTTAGAGAGGGTCCCATGGCTCTTTGGAAGAAAATATCCACTATATTTAGAATTTTCCAATACTTTTAGTCAGAAGATTGTCATCTCATGAAAAAAAAAATTATACAAAATATATATAATATAAAAAATAGATATTAAAGTAATAATAAAATTATTTGACTTGCTAGTTACTAGATACATTACAATCACAAGTTGAAAAAAATTATTACTATGGGCAAAGGTAGTTCAGAGAAGATTCAAATCAATTTATACATATACGAGTCATTTTACTAGTAGTGGAGTAATATTAGATTTTAACTTCAGAAAGTTAGGGGACTGTGGGAACTTTTTTCTGTACATTAGTGATGATGTAAGGAACAACATATAAAAAGTTACCAACCATAAAGTGTGTGCTTGATTTATTATTCAACAAATAAGTTGCAAAATTACATTGTTTATATATATAATTTTTGAATGTTAGAGAGAGAGAGAGAGAGAGAGAGAGATCAGAGAACACTTGATCAGTAAGTTTAGTGCTCACCTGACGCTCTACGTATACTAGTGGAGTAATATTAGATTTTAGCTTTTAGAAGTTGGGGGATGATGGTAACTTTTTATTGTTCATTAGTGATGATGTTGGGAACAACATATAACCATAAAGTGTGTGCTTAATTGATTATTTAACAAATAAGTTGCAAAATTACATTGTATATTAAATATTAAATAAAATGAATAAATAATGGTGCCACTCGCAAAAATGGAAAATTTCAGATCAGAAAGGTAAATAAAATAATTTTTTTAAATAAAAACTGTAAGCTGCAGAATTTTTTTTGCTAACGTGCCAAAAAAATGTGAGGTAGCGCTGGAGGAGCTCGCAGCCACGAGCGCTTCACACTAAATATGTTATAACTTTTGATCTAATTGATTAAATTAACATAACAAAAATTTAACTGAAAGAAGAAAAATTCAGCTAACGAGAAGTCATGTTTTTAAAAGTGAAAAAGAATGTATGGGAATAGTACGTAAATGAGAAATTACGTCAAAGCAGAATTCTGTCCAAAATCTTCACAGATTACTTTCAAAATCACAAATAAAAAAAGAACAATTTGAAAAAAAATAAAAATCGGAAAATACAGAGCTCAAATGATTGAATAATTTAAAAAAATTACAAATTTGAATTTTGAGGCCATGCTTGGAAAACTCTAGTTTAAAATATGATATTGAAATTTATATATGGGATATAACGAAATTTGTTGAGTGGAGGCCACATTTTTCAACTGAATGAAACAAAAATACTTCTCATGAATACCTCGGCTAATTTTGAAAATGGTCCAATAGTCTCAAAATGGCAGCTGTTGAAAGATTTATAAAACTTCGCAATATTTCATTTCCATACCCAATATCGGCAAACTATAAGTTGTTCGATAGAACTTCATTAGCTCCACAACTTTTACCCGAAAATTTGTTCACCGAGATGGACACATAAATAAGAAATAGGTAGCTGTAAATTATCATTCATGAAATCTACCTTTCGTTTTTTCAATGTCATTCTGGTTCAGCGACCCCAAAAACCCCTATGCATCAATTTGGGTAAAATTTGCCAAACAAAATTGTTTTTTAAACAATTAATAAACAAGCAGCGCACAAATATACGTTTATAACTTTTTTCTGCAAGCAATTTCTAATTAATATAAGGTTTTAGGAAAATCCATGGAGTCCTCCAGGATTCCAAAATAATGCATGATTTTAAGCTATTTTTACTCCACTATATGAAGGTAATTTCAGTTCTTGCGATAAGATAGTCGTGTTGTCTGCCAAAATAGTGAACACCTCTTAATTTGTCAAAAAGCTGAGAGGTTCTTTCACTCAGATAGGATTTGAACCAATTGAAGCTTCGTCCTCTGAAGCTGTAGATATGAAGCTTAGGTAACAGTCAAAAGCTTTAGATATGTCGCAAAACACTTCCTTCAGACTAGAATATAGATTTTTCAGATAGCGAAAGAGATTTCTTCTCCCGTACTTTTATTGGTTTGAAAGCTAAATTAAGTAATTGTATGTAATTTACAGCACTTCATAAAATCATTATCCGCTCCATCATAAGATTTTTATCATGAGCAAACAGGGGCAGAAATACATAAGTAACAACTCGGTGGAGCCGTATCAATAGAAAATCAACAATACAAAATAAATTGGTACGGTTCCCAATTAGAATTATTTCGGAACACCTCTCGAAAATTCTATATAACACTGACATGGAATAGTTTGTCCTAAAATATGTTACATCGATCGATCAACCTCAAAATATTTCACAACGAATTGACAACGTAAAGGCGACAAAAGCACAATCACGGAACATCAGAGACACAAATCACAAAAACACTCTGTGTGGTCTGTAATTTCAGTTTACTGAATTATGACAATAAACGACGTCGGCGCCATCTGAAACTTTAGATAACTCCCATTATCAAGTGGGCTGGTGTCCCCCAGTTTGTCCCAATATTTTACAGGTATAAGTGAATACACCATGATTTTTAGACATCTTAGCCTGGACTTTCAGCTAACTGCTCCACAAATTTGGTTTCCTAATTTCTAATGGTTTGCGAGATACAATTTTTTTCGTAAACTACTACAGCGGTAATTTTTTTTTCCAGAAAAATCGACATGCATATGTCAAAAACTGTAATAGATAAATCTCAGAATTAAACCTAACCTACAGACAAAAATCTCGAATTGACGCTATGGAAATAGGGCTCCTGAGATAAATAGGAAATAAAAACGGAAGGGTCGAAATTGGAAACGAAACAATCTACAAATAGAACCGATAAACGAAAAAAGACTAAGATTATGAATAGAATTACGGAACAATCTGAGAATAACGGAATGGCATGGGATGGAAAACGATTCTGTCAAAAATACAGAACTCCCAAAAGGTAGAAATTAAAATCAAACATCGGTTGCCATTCGAATAGTTCATGGTTAATCTGTATGTAATGATGGCCTTGTAAGAATGAACGTGGAGTACCTATTCTGTAACACACAGATGATCTATTGATAAAAAATTCATGAATGTCGACTATCCTATATAATATGGTTTGGAATTTATTTTGGGTTACTCTTGAAAATAAATCACAAAACTGCGGATTTCTTCATTGGCAAAAGAGGAAACTTTCATAAATATCCATATAACAAGCATGGGTTATATCACCTAAAGTTTGAATCTTTCCTATGCAATATTTCCCTACGTTTATTTTCCAAAAATAGTAGTGCATTTTGGGTTCAACTTACTCGATATTTGTGATACAATTCTTCGTTGTTTACGCGTCTCAGGAAGGTATCGGTGAAGTTCAAGTAGAATAAGAAATCTTCGTCCAATTTTGCTTCTAGTTCCATTTTACAAAAAATTTCGTAATTCAAGACATGAATTTATGATAGGCTCGGCTGTCATTAGAGACGTTAAAGTACAGTAAACTTACTTCTACTGAGTGTTTACTGGTAGCAACTGTTACCGCCTGTTTCTATTCGAATGGATTATGTCAACAATACCGCAATTTCAATCTCGGGATATAATATGGTGGGTGTTAGGAATGAAATTGTTCAAAAAGCTGAATTTTCAATTATTCTGTTAGGATAACGGAGGTTTCTTGAACAGCTTTTGATATTTTACTGATATTGAGTAACAATCCTTTTATTGGAATGGAGAACTAAATCCAGTTATCCATATTTTGTTTTTAATCAAGTACATCTGTTGTTATTGTATTTATTGATACTTGAAATAAAAGTTGTTTTACAATACGTCAGAAAAGTCCATTTCTGCTCCTTTTTATCGATATATTCGTGGCTCAATTCATAAGAAATAGTATATTTCATCACCTTTGTTACAAATCTGTAGAAATTCAATGTTAGATTCCGGATTGAAAAAAATTGTTAAAGTTAATAATATGGTTGGCAATGGAATTGGTTGTAATGGTTTCTATATTCACTGCTATCGTGATTTTTGTGTATATCAATAATTATAATATGTTCTTTGATCCTTATTTTGAAATTTCTTCCAGTTTGACCAATATAAACATACAATTACAATCAGAGAATGAGCAAGAAAGTTTACAAACGCCAGACTTATTAGTAATTGGGATTTTGTGATTGTTGTTGATAATTTTTTTCCTAATGATGAGCCTTTTTCCTCGAGTACGAAAAATTCCCCACTAGCAGCGTTAGAAGTCCGGTAGGGACAAACATTACCTAATTCACATTAGAGTATAGTCCATCCAATATCAAATGCAGAAGCTGTTTCTATAGGGAGCAAATAAAAACTCACTTCGCTAACACGAGCGTATATGCGAAAAAACGGAACGAAAAATAATCTGTACTACTTGTATACAGTTTCCGTCGGCACAAAGAGCCCGCTGGTCAACGTGGACTCGAGTGACGGCTGTCTGTTCTACAACCGATTCGTCTGGGCCAATCAAGTCGGACATCAATGCTAGCAGGTGTGTCTATACGATGGGAGATCATAAATCACGCGTTATATTTGTGTTTTAATAGCTCTGAAAGATTAAAAACCAGTAGCGTCTGTGGTCTTGGGATATTCTAGTTTTGAAAGATGTATTTGTATAAATAAAAGCTTGTCTTTATTTTATTTTTTCATTTTTCATTATTTATGAAGTATTTTTAAAATCTTAAAATATCTAAATAAAATTAGTTATCTCCGCCACTGCTGCTCACAGGATTTCACCGCAAGACTTTTTTATGCTTCTGCAATTGATATTGGGAAAACTATACCTACATGTGAAAATTAACATCAAAAAAAATGTTTTGACAGAAGACGGCGTTTTAGGAGCCAAAGTAAAATTTGCAAATGTGAAGGATAAAAATGTAGCAACATTAAAACGGTGGCTTGCTTGCCGAAATCTAAAAATTTCCGGAAAAAAAAGAATTAATTACAGTTAAAAAAAATTGCCAGTTCTAACGACCATTCAAATTTTGTCATTTTGTGTCATATGAAACAATTTCACCCAATCATGTCAACATTACACTGATAATTGCATTCAGTGCAATTATCAATCACTATGACAACACGATTATCAAGTAGGCCAAGTGTCGCCAAGTCGATCCAAACTTCTACAGGTAAAAGTGCAAGCACCAGGGTTTTTAGACATCCTATTAATTCCAAATAAATCTCAAAATGTCACGTTTTGGCAATGCGAATGTTCAAAGTATAAATGCGCTAATCAAAGAAAAAACTCCCAGAAATACAACCTACAGTCACAAATATATTTGGGAAATATTTATGGAATTTTGCTGCGAACGAGATATGAATTAAATTGGCGTTGATACTAAAAGATTGGGCGGTCAATATGAGAAAGAAAGACGGGACCGAATTTAAAGAAGCAACGGTGAAGACAATGTGGAACGTTTCGTGCAAACCTATGCAAGAAAAGTACTATAATGACTATAATATTATGATTGACCCGTTTAACAATATTTTAAACCAGCCCGAGATGCCCGCGATACAATAAGGAAGAAACTTCAAGCAGATCCATGTAAACGTAAGTCCAGCGGTGCGTTCGATTATAGACTCCTAGAGTAGAGTAAAGTATTTGAAGGTTTCTTAAATTTACTCTGGAGTTGAGTACTATTCATGGAATATTCGAACGGTGCGGAATATATTTGGAGTTGTTTACAAAGTCCGAGTGACAGAAATTCTGAAATCGGAAATATAGGTTGTTATTGTTAAAAAAATACGAAAACAATGAAAGTTGATGAAAACCGGAGAAAAATATTGACAATAGCAGATAACTTTTCTAGAATCTTGTTCACCAATTGTAAATTAAATGTTAGTATTTATGGTAGGGAATGACAATGGTATATTCGAAGGCCATGTGATGGTTTCGAAGTAGTTTTATTAAAAATAGGTCCTAGGTTAAGAATTCGAGTGACATAGTATGAACTTGGTAGACCATATGTTTCTCCAAGATTACAACTATTATCAGCGAACAGTATTAAACACATACACATAAATAATCTCAATCTGTGAGAGTGTGAGACAAAGCATAAAGAGATTTTCCGTCTCCCAGAGTTATGTCAATTTTGTGGAGTTAAATAAACCCAGCTATTTTGTAGAGTTACGAGAGTTAACTCGGTAGCGAATACTCGGGTATTTTCGAACGACAGTCTTATAGTAAAATATACACAACTTTATGATTTTCGAACGCTATTTAGTAAATTCTACTCGATGGAGTTAATAATCGAACGCACCTCAGTTCAGTTTCGTTAAATTTGTCTGAAGTTAACAAAATAATATTGCTATGGGATGAAAATACTCCTGAAGGTCTTATGCGTAAATGTTACCTTATTGCTGGTGTAGAATTAGCGTGGCAAGGAGGAGA
The DNA here is from genome assembly GCA_018342105.1 of Gonioctena quinquepunctata. NCBI lineage: Eukaryota > Metazoa > Arthropoda > Insecta > Coleoptera > Chrysomelidae > Gonioctena > Gonioctena quinquepunctata. The sequence goes on along the minus strand of JAFIRS010009055.1, from coordinate 3,705 downwards.
GGCAGTTGCTTGTCTGGTGGATTTTTTTCAAATCGAGAAATATAACGATGACTCTCCAACAAATCGCATTGAATACAATCCGGTGTTCAGTAAAACGTGCCGAGGTGGTTCAAAAAGCTGTACAAGTAGTAAATGGTTGGTTTCCAATAGTGAAAGACAAAGCTGCCCTGTACGTCTTTTTCATAAACTGATATCAAAACGAGGCGACAATATTACCTCAGCACGACTGTTCTTGAAACCAAATCGACAGTGGAAAAATGAAACTGACAAATGGTACGATAATGTACCTGTTGGAAGAAATACAATAAATGGATGGACTAAATCTGCTGCTGAGGCATTTGGCTTGAATGTAAAGGGCAAAAAGATAACAAATCATTCGAATTGGCAAAAAGTGGTGTAGAAGAACAACAATTGCTGAAAATTACTGGTCATAGCAATCAAAATTCTATAAAACCATACTTAAATCTCGATCAAGAACACCACAACAAGATCATAAATATTATGCGTGGTAATAGATCTTCTATAGTAGAGAACAGCAACGAATCTAATGTTAAATTAAATTTTAATAATTGTACTTTCACTAACTGTACTTTTGATAAATAAATAAATGTTTCATTGTGTTGAGTTATACATTTTTCGCCGAATATCCCTTAGACATTGACAAATGCCTCATAATTTTATGACAAATTTCTCCAGCTCGTTGCTTGGTAACAGCCACATTGTGTTCAATTCACGACTTCGTTTGGCAAGTCTGGAATAGGGATTGAAAGTACCCAGAAAGGTTCAAAAGTAACGGAGCAGTAATTACAAAAAGTACATCTCAATATAGACTTCAGCTGACCGGTAAATGTATCCACAATTTTGGAATTATGAGTAGACAGATATCTTGTCCAAGAAATGAAGCTTTCTGATTATCGTTCGTGATTACAAAATCGTTTGGTGATGGATGAATCTCTGCACTCGCCTTGTTTAAATCTTCATGTAAACCTACCAGAAGGTATCTTAGAAATTCTTCCGAATCTGCTGGGACGTTATGATCGAAGGAAGGAGCAAAATTTCTGAATAGACGGACGAAATGTGAAGTATCCACCGTTTTTCGAGAAGATATTTTCCAGATATTTTCCATCAAAGATATAAAAGATTTCACTAAATTTCCTTTCATTCTTGATGTAGTAGTATTTAAATCCTCCATACAAAAACCATTCTTGAAAAATTCCAACAAAACCTTGGTGTTCGAGAGACACTGGATCATGCTATTCATAAAACAGGTATTTCCTTCATTCTTCAATCCTCTTAGGCCAAATGTAGAAATTGAGTCTCTTGTTGGTATGGCATGCTCACTCATGTTCAACGAAGAATCCATAAGTTCATTATTCCTGTAATTCAAAGAAGGTGATAGAGAAACTGATATTGATTTTTTGGAAAGTACTGAGTGATTATCTTTGATAACTGATTTGTATCTCGTAGGAAAATTGGGACGATAAAATAATTCATCCAGTGGATGCGATGGAGGAATTGTACCCATTACCGAAGAAGCATTGCCCCTTTGAATTGCTATACTAATCCTTTGTATCAAAAATTACGTTGAACGTTTATCTTTTGTAGCGCGGCCCACTCTCCTTCCAATTTCATGAATAAAAGACAGATATTCGGGGCCAAAGACACCAAAAGTTTTGACAGCTATTGGATGGAGAAGATAATTATTTCCAAGATTCTGATATTTCTTTCTTTTTAATTTCTCGCTGGGATATTACTACAGCTTAAACTACAAACACCAAATCACTTATTTTCAATACAACTTTGCACAAAATGTAACCGGTTTTACCGAAAAAATACTCCTTCTTCAACATATTTCACCTAACCTAACATTTCACATTTACTAAATTTCATCTGTCAAAGGTGAAATGTTAGTATTTTTTTCGGTAAAATCGGCTATATTTTATGCAAAGTTGTACCGAAAATGAGTGATTTGGTGTTTGTAGTTTAAGCTGGTTAAAAGAAGGAGGCATATTGTGAGTGATATTTGTGCACGAAAACGTTGCCTAAAAATGACCTCTTGAAGAAGGAGAACGTCAATATATTTCGGAAACATGAGACCGCCGCGTTTCTTTCGGATTCGTGTTCAGGAGGCCCAAACACGTAAGAAAAGTCAAACAGTTTTAGGGCCGGTATTATAAATATGTTTTGAAGTTAACTTTAATTTTATCAGTCAAGTTAACTTGAACTTCAAAATGAGAGTTTTATAAAGGTAACATTTTTTAAACAAAAAGAAGAAGAAGGCAACAAGGTAACCTACAATTTTTCACTTGGCAAAACGATCCCGTTGAACTGGAATAAGTTTTCATCATTTTCCATGAGAAAATTACCGTAACGTTCTGGTGCAGACTAATCTAGGATTGAGCAAGTTTTTACTCGTTTTTAGACAGACGATGGGCTCCTGAAGAAGAATCCAGTCACTTCCCAAAATCCTCCTGTATCGTCTGTGGGCAAGATAAAAGTGAAAAAGAGAACCTTCAAAGAGAGTTGTGAGGAAAGAAAATAGAGTTAAGAAGAGAAAAAAGAGAGATTATTTAATATACCGAAAATTATTCATACAGTATGGAAAAAGGGTGGCTATAAATGTATATCTAGGTGGTGACACATTGGTTACTTTTCGAAACATTGATGTTTATATGGTTTTAGCCATTGTACACTTAAAACTTGTCGAATCTCTTGTGATTGTTGACATTCAATGAAATTCTGGTTTACCTGGTAAATATTCTGTTGACTATTGTGTGTGTGTGGCCAAGAAAAAAAGTGAAAAAGAGAACCTTCGAAGAGAGTTGAGAACAAAAAAAAAGACTTAAGAAGAGAAAAAAGAGATATTATTCGACATACCGAAGATTATTCATACAGTATGGAAAAAGACTATATGTTTATCTAGGTGATAAGGACACATATTCACACCATCTTGTTCGTTTTAAATGAAATAAAAAAACTGTTTTTGTTAGTTTTATTTTTAATTCGAACATTCGACGATAACAATGCAATTTCCCCTGTGACCTTTCTAATAACACTGCTAGCAGTTGACTTGTGAATACCCCCAAAATCTCCAGCAACTACCAAGAATGAACCAGTTGCATAAAATCTGAGTGTAATCAACACTTGTGTTACTGGCGATAGAGGATAATTTCTAAAAATAAAAATATTTATAATTCTACAATAATTAAAATAGGTACTAGAAATGCTGACCTATCAGTTGGTCTTTGTAAATTCGCTTCAATGTGCCCCATTAACAAGCGTACAGACTCTCTTGATGGTCAAAATCGGTTTTTAAATTCTGTTTCGTTCCACAAGGTGAAATGGTCTAACCGATTCCTAAATATCCTTTGTCGCCGAGGGGCTTCAACAATAGTAGATATAGCTACACGGGTACGGCGACACTTTTTCACTTTTCTAAAAAAGTACCCAGAATCTGGGGAAATTTCCTCTGACCCCGATGGAAACTCCCATAAGAGCCTGTGTATTAGAGAGAGAGGGATATAGTGATTTTCCCCGATTTTTCCCCAGATCTGGGGAAATTTTCAAAAAGTGCCAAGGTCCAACGTGGTCATTTTGCGACCTCAAATCAGATCCTTGGGGAACACCCATTTTTACGTGCTCGAGACCTATATTACCCTGGATTTTCCCTATATCTACTGTATTTTAAGGGTCAACCTGATGTAT
>JAFIRS010009054.1:0-12537 GCA_018342105.1 Gonioctena quinquepunctata | reverse complement strand
TATGGATATAATAATTAAAACAATTCAAAACTAAAATAAATTGTAAACACTTTCTCGCGAAAAAAACCTCAAATTTTTAAATAAAAAAATAAGTTTAAAAAAAAAAACCGACAACGGAAAAAATATTCTTGTCCGAAATTTTTTTATCAACTATTCAATTTTTATCTCTGATAAGTAGACAACATATTTCCAATTTAACAATTTTCAATAATTTAAAAAAGAACATTTTTTTTTTTTTTGAACCCCGGGGGTCCTAACTTAGTAACAAAGGGTTTTTTAAAAAAAAAGTTATATGAGGTATCGGTGATATTTTTATCGCATCTATACACCGGAGAAAAAGAAAAGTTCTGAGATGCCTGTTTTTGCAATAATTGGCCATATCCGGATCAATCAGGAAATGATCGTTTTGTCATGTTAGCTATATGATTATCAGATTTGGAGGTATTAGAATTGATAGCATGTGATATTATTTGATGAAGCTTTTTTATGTTATAACTGTTATTTATTTCATCGGAATAATATGTATCTCTAGCAGCAGTTATTATCTTTCGGTCGGTTTCTCTATTGTTTGTATTCGTTTAAAAAGTTCAAATTTTAAATTTGTCTCGATATTCTATAGGAATTATTATTCCATAGCTTATCCATGGTTTGATTTTTTTATTCTGTGTTTTATTTTGCATCAATTGTAAATATTCATAAATATTTTAAAAATGTTATGAGGTTTCGGATTCTTTTCTGATAAAACATTAATTTTTGTACTCATAATATGTTAAACTGTTGAAGTCTTACAAAAAAATAAATAAAAAGGAACTGAATCAAAAGTATAGCAATATATGAGGTCTAGGTCCATAAAATTTAACTACGGTCCATAAAATTAGATTAAATCTCGTTAGAACAACATCCACACATCCATCATACTATCGCAACTCCTACCTACAAGTTTTACGAGATCCAGATTGTTTTTAAAGCATGTTCCTACATCTACCAGTCTTTTATTAGTGTCTAAATAATATCGCTTTGTTCTGCATTTCCGGTTGGAACACTCATTTACATTCTTTTTTCAAACGGTCTACAAAATATATCTGATTGAGATATGATCACATTCACGTTTATAGCGAAAACTGACTAGCATTAAGGGGAGCTTGCCCTTTCCCCAGTTAGGACTCGCTATTTTGGCAAGCGCCAACTTGAAAAATGGACCGGAGGGTTCTACAAGCTCCAGGAAAAAAACCTGACTAACTTTATCTAAAAAAAATTCATGAACGTTTTTAAATATCCATATCCAGAAATATAAAAATTTAAATGTTAGGAGAAATGAATTAATTGAAAATTATTCTCCCCGCAGTGGTGATTCTCAGCAGTATAAGTTAGTATTAATACATTGCTTAGTCTGCATTTCTTCAATATTGATAGTGGCACAAAATGTTAAGTGCGTCCGGTTAGTGGGTGAACATCCAGAGGAGAACAGTTTGCACAAAATTCATAACTTTCATTCATTATCGTCAATAACATTAGATTTATATTTCAACATTTTAGAGAATCGCATTCTATATTCTATAGATTGAATTCGCAGTATTAGGATGGGACATGCAATTTTTTTTATTGAATATTTGGAATCTACGCACACGACTTTATTTCTAAATTTGTTTTCCTATGTTTCCAAAACAATTTTTCAGAATGCTACAGTGTTTTGAACACGCTGAGTTCCAAAACGCATCCATGACCATGGAGAGAGAGCGTGACGTCACAATACTGTTGGGCCCACTGATCTTCGCGAGGCAGGGCCTTTGCTAATATTGTGAAGATCCAAGAAAACTTCATGCCAAGCGTTGCTCATAGCGTTTCGATCCTCAAAAATGTAGAGGGTTTCATCCCATAATGCAGGTCTCTCTTGTACGAGTAATGAAATAAAACTTTCATCATCTATGTCACTCATGTTCTCGAAACTGTTGAGGAATATATTGATAAACTTTCAAGAAAAAAGTTCAAATAACAATGAGCAAATAACTTAAACGGTAGAATAATGTATAGGTGTGTAAACGTACATTTGGTAACGTAGGCCACTAGTTCAATATGACGGTAAAACTTCCGTCGGCTTCAGTGGCACGGCTACCGCCGACTACAAATTTACCGATCGTTTTTTTCCGTCTAATGTCTAAGTCACGTCAGAGGGCTACTGTTGGAACGGCGGCGACGGTAAATTCTCCGATCGGATAAATCCGCCGGGTGTGTCACCGGAGTCAGAATCTCGTGAATTCCAAAAGCTTGTGAGACGGTCCAATAGAAAAATGTGGATACCTCAACGACGAATTGAATAAAGATATTTGAAACAAACGAAAAACAAATTTATAATTTTTTCTTTGTTCCAGAATCTATCATACAAAAATATGTATTTTATGGGAACTAATAACCCATCGAATTAAAAAGTTGAAAAAATCTATCTATTTTTTTCTAAGAAATCGAAATAATAGTAAAAAAATCCTAAATGAATGAAAAAACCATCAGTATACTGTGACGGGTTCAACGTCACATGACCATCGCTCTGTCATGCCCCATAATTACAGAAAATTTTTAATTCATAAGAAACAACACGATATTACTAAATATAAACTCTATAGCCAGAAAACAAAATCCGCAAGGAATGAAAATAAATTCTGAAGTCAAATACTCGACAAACGGATGAACAAAGGCCGTCCAAAAATAATAGAAAACACACATACGCGACCAAGCTGATAAGCACATGCCCGTTAAAAATACTTCATCATCTGTTCAGACAAGGAAATGCACTTAAAAATCACTATAAAAAATCAGCTTTTTTTCTCGATAGAGCTATTATTAAATCGTCACCTCCCAGTTACGCATATCTGAAGAATTTCTTGGTAAACAAAGTCTCTATAAATTAATAGTTGTTGACAGCTCGCCTAATTGCACTCCGACTACTAAATACCATGAATCTGTTTTTTGTACATTTTTTATGGCAGAAACATGCCATTAATTGTTGAGCCGCTGACAGGGTGAAGATAACTAGTGTGGGGATGTAATCCACGGATGAATCATGGTTAGGGTCGGATGATATAAAAGCACCAGGCGCTCGCCATCAAAATGTCAGTCATTACATAGACGTTGCTTCGGTAATATGTTCCTCTCAAAATGAGGTTAGGTTCATTCGATCACAATATAGTGAAATGAAGATGAGAAGTTTACAAATATAATCGTCTTGCAGTTAACTTAAGAAGCCATTAAGAAAATTATATTCAAATAAAGTTAAACCGAGAAATGACAGCACTATGTGAACCAGTATTTTTTTCCAAAATTACCTATTATTTATCAACGCTTCAAGAACGAGATAAGTCAACGGGAAACCTCAAATCGATAGTGCATGACCTCATAGAAAACCGTATCCATACAACGCTATCCTAATATACAGTGTTAAGCCACGTAAATACAGAGAAATTTTTCTACGATACAAAACAACGTAACATTCTTGATAAACAGTAAAGGTCAATATGGACCACATGCTAGACTAAAACAGCTGATAAGCCTACGATCGTTAAATCATACGTTGTTATCGGGAGACAATTAAAATGCTTTTAAAAATAATTACCAAGAAATACCCCTTGTAGACCGGACGCATAAATCATTCATCTAGGAGCGAAAACAAAGATTATTGACTGCTACTGGGTACATTCCCAGCGAGATAAGAAAATCAGTTTTATTTATTACCGAAACATATCCATAATTCTAACACCCGTCTAGACGCCATAAATTCACCGCGTATGACAGAAACAAAACAACCCATTAATTATTTTTATTACGACCAGTTGAAGATAATTATAATCGCTAGGCGCGGTTAGACAAATTATCACGTGATCCGATGAAGGGTTATAAAAGCGCGAGTTTCATATCAACAAAGGGCATACGGTGTTCGACAGTGAACAAAGAGCATGTAACCTCAAAGTAAGGTTAGAATGCAATTTAGTTCAGAACAGTAGTCCGTGGAGTAATCATGTCATTCTCAAAAGTGCGGTATAAAAGGCAGTCTAATTACAGTATCGTGCAATAGTAATGAGAGTTTCCAAACCAGTGTAGTTAACTTCAGCAAACATAGAAACTCAGCCAATTCAAATCAAGTATTGAAGCTCCTAGTAAAAACACAGTGAACAGTATAGTTTCCACAAATTGTAAAAGCTTCCAAAACAGAGATAATAACGGATTTCCGCAATTTCAATGGTTTACGATCACTTAGAAAGACCTTATCTGTATACGAATATACCGGACGAATTAATTAGAATAACCGATTGACGCGAGAGAAAACGAACTGGTAATAATAACTTATAAGCTAATTGCCGTTTAAAACTACTCCAGTGAATAAGTGTTAAACAGGGTGAGTCTCATGTTTGTATTTCTGTATTTATGTTTATGGCAAAACCCACCCCATTAAAATGTGTATGTGTCTATAGAGTATGTCCATAGTTTTCAAGATCACCAAGTTTTCAAAAAGAGAATTATTGTTAGTCGTTTGCAGCACTTGATTGCCAGATTTCTTTAGTAAAATTATTTCTATTGTGAAGATCATTGCAGAATTATCTGCCAATACGCTAAATTAGTTTTCTTTGTATGAATATTGTTTCCTATCATTCGTCCATAGACGATTGAGAGAATTGTGTGAAGTTTTATTAAATATATATATACATTCTTAACTTTTATGAGTGCCTTATTATTTTATGAATAACCTTCGAATCTTTCTGAACGGTAGTACTTCCTGAATAAACAGCCCATGTTCCGGTATTGAAAGAAAGGATATTGATATTTGTAGACCGCTCCATATATCATCTCCGGTTCGACTATATTCATATAGTCGATGCTCTTAATACCGTTTTTCCAACCTAACGAATAACGTCTGGTATTACAGGTGTGGTGGGTTAGTTCACAACACCCCGTCAGTCCAAAGTCAGTCAACATTGCATTTCAACATGGTGTCAGGTGTGGTTATTCCCAACACCCTGTATAGCCAGTTTCAACATTGATGTCAGGTGTGCGGTAATAATTAAGGAAGTACATTAACGCATATATGATATTTTCCACAGAAAAAAAGTGTCAAACAAAAATTGAAGTTGAATTTTTTTAATAAATATTTTATTTTTATTTTACAAATAAGTGTCAGTGGAAAAAGACTAATTTGAACAGAAGTAAATGAGTAGAAAAATTGTGAAAATAGTTTAGTATAATATCGTTGTTATTTTGCAAAAAACGATATTGGGAAAATAAATAGATATAGCGTTTATACCGATCAAAAAACTCAGGAAGTATTCGAAAAGGCAATTGAAGTTTTATTTTCAATCAATGGAGATTTTATCAAAATAATTAAATCATGGAAACTCAGACAACAGTGCCGTGGGTTAGGTATGAACCGCAAATTAGTATCACTTTGGATAATATTCCTTTTTATAATGGTACAACAGAAATCAAAGATTTTATTCGTGAAATTGAGAATTTGGCAGCTGTAGCAAAATGGACAGACAGTCAAATAAGTTCTATAGTTAGATTAAAACTGAAAGGTATCGCTAGATTATTTATTGAAGCAGAATATAGTTTACAAAATACCGACAACTGGCAATTAATTAAAAAGGAATTATTGAAGCAGTTTAGCAAATTGAAAGTACCTGGAGAAGAACAAAAAGAATTTTTGAATTGTTATCAAGAAAAGAATGAATCAGTTAGGAATTTTTTCATAAGATTAAAAATATGTGCATCAAAGATAAGGCACCTCACAGGAAATAATAGAATTGACAATGTATTAGAGCAAAAATACGAGCAGGATATTTTGGTTCAATTTGCTATTGGATTGTTAGATCCTGTTAGAAAAAAAGTTTTATCTGAAAGTCCTGTCAGTTTAGAAGAAGCCATCACATTAGCAGAAAAAGAAGAATTAATTGAGCAAATTACGAATACACCGAATAGAAATTTCAGAACTTTCAATGCGAATATAATATTGTGCACACATTGTAACAGAAAAGGTCACACAGCAGGAGATTGTTATATGAAAAATTGCGTATGCCTACATGTCAAGAAGTGGACATATGTCATATCGTTGCCCAAATAGGAATAGTTTTCAAAATAAGAGATTGAATGATTCAGGAAAATGGTTTTCCAACTACGCTAAGGAAAAACGATTTAAAAAATATGGAAAAATGAATAAATATAGAAAAGGTTTCCAACAATTCGAAAGAAAATAGATTTCAATCTCTAGAAGCAGGAATGAACGAGGAATGTATCGAAATTTTGAGAATAAATTACAGACAGCAAACAGGAAATAGTTATGGAAATGGAATGAAAAAAACTATTTAAATAGTGAGAGGCAAGAGGAAAATATACTAATCGACGAGGAACAGAAAAATGTAATTAATTAGAAGTAGCAGGAATTTTGAGCATATATCCATAGATATGAGATCTCCAAGTATCAGTGGTTCATATAATATTGTTAGAGGTATGAAACTAAATTATGATTTGCCGTATCACCTCAGAAAAGACAAGGAAATTTCACTCATTATATCTGGCTCGGTTATATTGCCAATCAAAGTAAAGGAAGGAAAAATTACTGAACATGAATTCTTAATAGTTGAAAATGATCATCGTAGTACTGAAATAACACTGGGATTAGATTTTTACGAAAATATACGTGCAAATTGATTGGAGAGAAATCAAATGTATTTATCAGGGGAAATTATCGAGTTGAAGAAGAAAATCCAACACATATGCCAAACGAATCGGGATGACGAACAGAGGAAGTTGCAAAAGAGATTTGAAGAAGTAGAAAAACGATTGAGAGATGTCACGATCATGATGAACGATTGGATGAATTCTGTAGAAAAACTAGAATTGAAGAGGGAGGGCCCGCCCAAAGCAATCCGCGAAGTATTTATCAACAGAGTTTCATGCCATGAAACGAGACGTACAACTTCGAATCAAATAGAGGATATCAGGGACCGGTGATTTAATGGTGACACCAGGTTTTGAAAAACAGTTTTTGAAGAATATGGAAAATCGTCTGAAAAGCGAAAATCAAGACAAGCGTTTGAAAAAGGAACAAGGCATTGATGATTTGAATGCGACATCATGTCCAAGAAAAGAGAGAAGAGATGAATCTAGAACAGTGCCACATATGGAAAATGGAAAAACCGACGCACCCTGTACATTAGGACCGATAGTCACACGTGACAGTCGACAAGTGGAAATGCATACGTATAGGTACGAGCATTTCCTGCCTAAAGAAACGGAGAGATGTAACGGAACATTGCCCATACAGCACTACAGCGAGGATGAAGAAAATTATAGTCAGAAAAAGGAAAAGTTGGTATGAAAGTTTTGAAAGTGAAAATATTCCCGCAAGTAGCCAGACATATTCAGGAGAACGGAAATTGCAACAGTTAATGCATCAAGGAATCGAAGGAAGGTGATCGATGTAGACAATAGGAAATCATTGGAAGATAGTTTGAGAGATAGATACGAATCACCCAAGGGAGATGCTCTATCCACCAGGAAGTTGGAATCTGCCAAGCACCTAGGAATGACGGTCGCCAAAGATAAGACTTTTTCTACAGTCGTAAATCACAAGGATGAAAATTTCTTGCCTAAGGACAAAATCCTACCGCCCAGATTTTTGAATGTATGTAAAGTTCAAGCAAAAAGTATAGTGAACTCCGAAGATACGAAATTACGAAGTATTGCAGAAAATGATTTTAACCCCGAGAAAACGAAGCATAGGAGAAGATTTTGATATGGATACGATAGTAAAGAAAGAAATAAACCCAGAGTGAAAAAGATTAGAACTTTAGCCAGAAAGAAAGGAAAATCTTTACAAGTATAGCAGAAAAAGGAGTCAAATAATACTTGCTAATCGATTCAACAAGTATATGAATGCAAGCAGCAGACAAGCGACACAAGAAAATGAGGTAAAATTAGATCAAGTTTTAGTTACAAACTCAAAGAAAATATGCCAGATGAATTACCAATAGTTAATGCCGAAAATATAGAAAAATGTCAGCCAAGTGAAATGTTCGAAGAAAATGAAGAAAGCATTTCTGAAAATAAATTCCCCTTCACATAACCCATGACACGCGGCACTGTTCAAATGACACCCATGAAAAATTTGGTTCAATCAGTTAAATATCAGTAAACAAGAAAATTTTCAGTATGCACCAGAATGTAGGAACGTATATATAGTATGGTAATTTTATAGTTTTAGCAGACTGCAAAAAGACGCAGAAAAAATTGAAAAAATCCCTGAAGGTAAATTTGCCAAAGCATATTTATAGTTACAATGGACTTGTAAAATTGGAATGAATAAAATACGAAATGCCCCGATACCTTTAATGAAAAAAAAACGGAACTAAATTGATTGTATCATAGTACGGGAACAGACTGAAAAAATATATAAGGTAATCAGCGGAAAACGGTAAGCGCGTACAGGGACAATTTTATCAAGGGTTTTGATGTAAAATAACGACAGTAAATTCCCGGAAATTCAAGCAAAGCTATTTTGAGACGGATATAGTTCATTACAGGTCATAGAAAAACGAAGAATGGACGAAAGAACTGAAATGAAACACTGTACGGATTACAGACTATACAAACCACAAACGCGATATGTTATGAAAATTATGCAAATAAAACAGTTATAGAATATCGAATCTCCGAGTTACATAATACAGATAAATAATATAATCACGTTTTTCGAACAATGTGTTTACGGATTTGTAGAATATTCACACTAGAACATCGCGACGTTTACAATTGTACAGTACCTAAGTAACAATATTGCTAAAATTTACTAACCGCTCATATATGGAAGGGTTTTGATAGGAAAATCGTGGACTATTATTGTTGAAACCCAAGAAAATATCTCTGAAAACGAGGGAGTGGACAATCCAGCATGGCGAAGCGAAATGATGAGACCAGCAGATTATAGAGCATTGCGAATTCACAGTGTGGTTTGAGTTCAAGCACTCCGCACAGAATTCAGTAAACACCATTCACCAACAAATCACCTGTGTTAATGGTACCGCACAAAATAGGATCCCAGGAACGAAGATTTTTAAACGAATGAATTACCACCGTTTGACCACCGAACCGAACACCATTTACAACATTACGCCAAGGAATGCCTTGTCACTCGAACCAGAAAACACAGGCTGTGTATCTGTCTAGCTCCGATACCGACTACATATCACGGATCACTGACCGAAATCGTATGGAAGGCCTTTACAATCCCAAAAGCCATATGGTTAGAGAGATAAACAAGGAACAAATCGTCCCGTACCGCTGCTACGTACCCTTACCCAGCGGCGTAGCAGGAAAAATTCCCAGAGGATCCAACGGATAGAGTCAAATTGATGCCCACCGGAATAGAAGTGAGAAAATCCCCCCGTTGAAGAAGGCGAGTACATACCCTTACAGTATGGAAATTACCCCATGGAAGAAAAAGACTTTATTGTGTGTTTGCATGATTATTTGCATGTTATTTTTAAGAAAATTAGAATTAAGTACTGAGAAGTGAGGTTAATAACTTTGGTAATAGAGTATAATTATCCTCTAGAAGATGTAAACCGTAGTCCATTGTAATTGTCAAAGTAAGACTTATAAAATTTGTCGCTAGAATAGGATTACACTACAGCAAGTTAAAACATTTTTGCTTATTGTTGGTGAAAGTGATGTTATTTTGAAAAAAAAGATTTGAGTTTGTCAAATCTTTTTTGTAGAGGGTTGGGACGAGTGTTAAGCCACGTAAATACAGAGAAATTTTTCTACGATACAAAACAACGTAACATTCTTGATAAACAGTAAAGGTCAATATGGACCACATGCTAGACTAAAACAGCTGATAAGCCTACGATCGTTAAATCATACGTTGTTATCGGGAGACAATTAAAATGCTTTTAAAAATAATTACCAAGAAATACCCCTTGTAGACCGGACGCATAAATCATTCATCTAGGAGCGAAAACAAAGATTATTGACTGCTACTGGGTACATTCCCAGCGAGATAAGAAAATCAGTTTTATTTATTACCGAAACATATCCATAATTCTAACACCCGTCTAGACGCCATAAATTCACCGCGTATGACAGAAACAAAACAACCCATTAATTATTTTTATTACGACCAGTTGAAGATAATTATAATCGCTAGGCGACGTTAGACAAATTATCACGTGATCCGATGAAGGGTTATAAAGCGTGAGTTTCATATCAACAAAGGGCATTCGGTGTTCGACAGTGAACAAAGAGCATGTAACCTCAAAGTAAGGTTAGAATGCAAGTTAGTTCAGAACAGTAGTCCGTGGAGTAATCATGTCATTCTCAAAAGTGCGGTATAAAAGGCAGTCTAATTACAGTATCGTGCAATAGTAATGAGAGTTTCCAAACCAGTGTAGTTAACTTCAGCAAACATAGAAACTCAGCCAATTCAAATCAAGTATTGAAGCTCCTAGTAAAAACACGAGTGAACAGTATAGTTTCCACAAATTGTAAAAGCTTCCAAAACAGAGATAATAACGGGATTTCCGCAATTTCAATGGTTTACGATCACTTAGAAAGACCTTATCTGTATACGAATATACCGGACGAATTAATTAGAATAACCGATTGACGCGAGAGAAACGAACTGGTAATAATAACTTCTAGCTAATTGCCGTTTAAAACTACTCCAGTGAATAAGTGTTAAACAGGGTGAGTCTCATGTTTGTATTTCTGTATTTATGTTTATGGCAAAACCCACCCCATTAAAATGTGTATGTGTCTATAGAGTATGTCCATAGTTTTCAAGATCACCAAGTTTTCAAAAAGAGAATTATTGTTAGTCGTTTGCAGCACTTGATTGCCAGATTTCTTTTAGTAAAATTATTTCTATTGTGAAGATCATTGCAGAATTATCTGCCAATACGCTAAATTAGTTTTCTTTGTATGAATATTGTTTCCTATCATTCGTCCATAGACGATTGAGAGAATTGTGTGAAGTTTTATTAAATATATATATACATTCTTAACTTTTATGAGTGCCTTATTATTTTATGAATAACCTTTCGAATCTTTCTGAACGGTAGTACTTCCTGAATAAACAGCCCATGTTCCGGTATTGAAAGAAAGGATATTGATATTTGTAGACCGCTCCATATATCATCTCCGGTTCGACTATATTCATATAGTCGATGCTCTTAATACCGTTTTTCCAACCTAACGAATAACGTCTGGTATTACAGGTGTGGTGGGTTAGTTCACAACACCCTTTTCCAACATAACAAATAACGTCTGGTATTACAGGTGTGTGGTGCAGTTTTCAACAACAGTACGAAGTAAAATAAAATAAACAATTTCAGTGGGAATAATCAAAATAATAATACAATTAAACTAGAAAAATCGAATTCAAACGGTTTTCTCCACATAAAGGATTCAATATAAAATTGAACCAGAGAAAGGTAGAGATAGATAGAGATGATGAGGGCCAAGAAGCCTGAAACCGGTATGCGGATTGTTAGGTGAACACGACATAAATTAAACATAATCGAGCTTATCAGAAAGAAACATTTGCATTCAATGTCCATTGATATCATATGGAAGTATGCATGGATTTTCAGGTGAATATCATTCAACGTTCTGCGTGGTATTTGCCAGGAAAGTAGTTGTTTTTCACCTGATATCTACCTTTCTCTGGTTCAATTTTATATTGAATCCTTTATGTGGAGAAAACCGTTTAAATTCGATTTTTCTATTCATTCCACTTCACATGGCACTTATCTCTCACTATATGCTAGACGGGCTTGCCACTCCTACTGAGAAGGAATCTTTTATTTAGAAACCTATCGAGGTGGGAGATTTTCGGAGTGTTTCTTTCTGTCACTAGGTACCGCCAGTTAAAGTTTATCTTTTCCGGCGTACCTATAGGTGTTACAAGATCGATGATGGTTTGTTTACGTTGTGTCTCACTTCAGCCAGAGTTCTTTTGACCTTTGGCTGGTTGACTACTCCGTACTGATGAGGGCCAAGAAGCCTGAAACCGGTATGCGGATTGTTAGGTGAACACGACATAAATTAAACATAATCGAGCTTATCAGAAAGAAACATTTGCATTCAATGTCCATTGATATTATATGGAAGTATGCATGGATTTTCAGGTGAATATCATTCAACGTTCTGCGTGGTATTTGCCAGGAAAGTAGTTGTTTTTCACCTGAGATCTACCTTTCTCTGGTTCAATTTTATATTGAATCCTTTATGTGGAGAAAACCGTTTAAATTCGATTTTTCTATTCATTCCACTTCACATGGCACTTATCTCTCACAATTAAACTAATTGTCGTTTGAAAGCCATCTCAAGTGAACAGTGTTGACCCTGCTGATTTGGAGTAAGTTCATATTTGTTCTCTGTATTTATGGTTGGGCAAATTGAATCATTTATAATGTGAATGTGTCTTTGAATGTATCTCCATAATTTCATGTTCCCTAAGTTTTCAAAAGATAATTATTACCAGTCGTTTTAACA
>JAFIRS010009053.1:0-12549 GCA_018342105.1 Gonioctena quinquepunctata | reverse complement strand
CCGCCTCGCAGTTTTCAACCCAAACCCAACCAACGTCACATTTTGTAATTCCCAAAACTATTTATTTAAACGCAAATTCTTTCCCCGCATTCGAAAAAAATTGCAAAAAATGAAAACTTAAACCCGCATCGATTTCAAAAACGACGAAAACCAAGCCCAAATATTGAAAACGGGTTATAGACGAAAAAAGGAGTTTTACGAAAAATGAAAAAATATTTTTTTTCGAAAATTGCAGAAGTACCCCAAAAAAAATTTAGAATCTTAAAAGAAAAGACGGTGGGTGGCGCCCCCTCGGGGGGGGAGAATAAAAAATCAGGTTCTTATTCGACACCTAAAAAAAAACCTCTAATCCCAAATTTTCTTTCAATAAAGGGTAATTTTTGAAAGTTTTTAAAAAAACAACAAAAAATTAAAATTTTCCCTTTTGTTTCAAACGAAGCGTTTCCATATATTTTTTTAACAACATATCAGAAATTGGGAAATTTCCCCCCTGAAGTTTGTCAAAGTATTTACCCCCTGTTTTGGAAACTTAAAATTTAGATCACAAATATCATGCACCTATATTCTATTTCAATTGAATAACACCGGAAATTTAGGGACCTAATCAAGGGTTTTCCATCAGAGTGGGTTTGGAAACCGGAGACCCCACCTGAGGTTCTGGGGTCCCCCCCAAAGGCGAAAATAAGATGTTCACGCTTTCCGAGTTGCATCAGAGTCCGAGGAATAAGAACGGTTCCCCGGACGACATCATTAATTTTTTTGAAATTTCCCTTTAATTTCCTCCATTTTTTGATGTCATTTTGAAGGTGATTATATGAGTTCTTTATGAAAGGGGGTTTAACGAGACGATGTATTGATTGGGGGCTTTTTGTAACTCTTGTACTAGAGGGTAACGAACTACGATATAATGCCGCAACGGTTCATTATTACCGTTTATAGTATTTCCAAAACCCTTTTGAGAAATATGTACGGGGTGCAAAATGAATCTAATCCTAAAACGATAATCCGGATGTTTTTAAGAAAAATTCTTCATCAACATAGGCCCAAACCCGCATTACTGAGATCAGGATGTTGAAATTTAAAAAAAAAATCGTTTTTCCCCCAATACTTAAAACCCTTTGGTTTTTTTTTTTCAATTTTGGTACCGCAAGGTCGCAAAAATTTTTTTTTTTCCATGATAAAGAATTTCTTAATTTTCATCAGTGGCGCCCCTGATAACATGCCCTGTCATTTTTTTTTGATCAAAATAAATACGCCATGTTTTTTTTTCCAAAAAATATTTTTTGAATTTTTCCTCCATCTTCTCAAAATGGTCTCTTTCTTTTTTTTCGTCCGGAATTTTTTATTTAAAAATAAAATGCTTTCATTTGTTGCCCCTATGCGAAACGCCGTTGGTAGTGGGATTATTTTGTGGGCTAGACATTTATTTATTTTTTATTTATTTTTTTGGGTACACCATTCAACACCGAACCCAATTACAGAAGGGGAAAATATACATTCAGGAAATTTTAAAAAGGTTAAACCAAACGATATAAGAATAACCCTAATTACATGAAATAAGAAAATTTATTCCAAAAAAGTAAATAAAAGAACAATGATGTGTATGAACTAAAAAAAAACCAGGGAAAAAAGTTCATACACATCACAACAAATATGCTATATTATATGTTCAGTAAGAATCATTATGATTCCAAAATACAACAGTTGGTTAGAAAAATATCTACGTTAATCTGGATTGACAATAATCAAAGTATTTTGACATGGAGGCTTTAAGTACATTTGTTTGAGGAAAGGGGGGAGGAAAAAGATTACTATTACTACAGATAGCCGGGGAACATCAACTTTATATGTAAAAGTAAGTATGGACAATTTTATAGAAAAAATAACCTTGTGAAAAAAAATAATATACCTAGGTATTTACAAATTTGTCAGGAGTGAACCGGGAAAATTTTTTGGGGAATCCTTGGTTTGGATAGAATCCATCACACTTAAAAAAAGTACTTCCAAGAATCTTCTCTGAATATTCTCTAAATTTATACGGTGTGTTGTAACAAGGATTCCACACGACACGCAGTACCAAACCTTGATCTCACAAGCGCATTGAAAGGAGTAAGTAAGTGTTGATATCAGAAAACCATTTGGAGTTTCTAATGATGAAACCGAGGATTTTGAAGCCATTTGAAACAATTGTATTCACGTGATGAGTGAATGTAAATTTTTTCGTCGAAGATGACCCCAGATCTTTGAATTCTGCCAATTTTTGCAAGATGTTTCCATTTATTGTATAAGGATATTCGGTGGATGATTTTTTGGGCTGAAGGAGACAAAATTGCATTTTGTACGTTGAGAGAAAGTGAGTTCGCTTCACACCATAAATCCAATTTTGGGTATCTTTTGTAGGTATCTGCAGTCGTTCACATTGAAATCTGACGAAACAATTTACAATCATCTGCATAGTAGAATTTCAGAGTCTAACTCAAGGCAAATGCATTTATAAAAAAAATGAATAGCAAGGGACCTAATACAGATCCCTGAGGAACCCAGATGTGGCTATTATTTCGACAGATTTAAACCGCGGTATTGAACTCTTAAACGTCTTTTTGGTTAGATAAGACTCCAAAAAAATGTAGGTTGTCAGTCAAACCAACCGAACTCAGTTTTGAGAAGTACACCATGGTCGCCTGTCGAACGCCTTTAAAAATCTGTATAAATGACATCAACCTGGGGAAAACATATCCAAAGCTCCTACATGTATTGAGTAATGCATGTTAGATTACTTGTGGTCGAACGACCCTTAACAAATCCATGCTGATTATCGACAATCTGACATCTCACATGTGCATATATAATATCATATAAGATCATTTCGAAGAGTTTACTGAAGTTGCATAGTATAACGATTGGTCTGTAATTTTCAATCATATGTTTGTCCCCCTTTTTGAGACATCTAGTATGCTAAGAACACATTTCGTTGTTTGCAACATAAACAATTTTGATACATCTTTAGCTAGATACGTGATATTATTTACGTTATAAAAACTTGTTTATTAAAAAAAACATGGTAAATTTTACAAATACCGAATTAGCAGACATGCATTACTTGTGTGGGCTTGCTGACGGGAACGCATATGAAGCCAGGCGACTGTATCAGAGCGCTTCCCAAATGGTTCCTGATGCTCGAACGATTTCAAGCACCCACAGAAGGTTATGTGAAACAGGAAGTTCTGAGCCAAATCAGAAAGGAGCACATCGGACTGCAAGAACTCCAGCAATTGAGGTAGCGTGTTTTAAATTAAGTTGACGAAAATCCTGAAATAAGTACGAGGCAAGTTGCCAATAATTTGAATATCGTCAATATTCTAGTATGGAGGATTCTACATGATTATTTATTATATCCCTATAACATTCAACGGGTTCAGGCTCTACTTCCTCGAGACTTTCCATAACGAGTGAATTTCTGCCAATGGTTTCTCCAAAAAGTTACCGAAAATCCTTTATTTGACAGGGCAATTTTATTCACGGACGAAGCTAGTTTTACTAAAAACAGGATCAGAAATTTTCATAATAATCATTTTTGTGCCGAGGAAAATCCGCATGCAATCGTGGAATATCATCACCAGGAGCTGTTCTCATTAAATGTCTTGGCTGGAATTATTGGAAATGACAGAATTGACCTTTTTCTT
Source organism: Gonioctena quinquepunctata (assembly GCA_018342105.1). NCBI lineage: Eukaryota > Metazoa > Arthropoda > Insecta > Coleoptera > Chrysomelidae > Gonioctena > Gonioctena quinquepunctata. Next base: position 8,866 of record JAFIRS010009053.1, on the reverse strand, counting down.
TACCACGCAGAATAAATGGGCATAATTATCGCCGATTTCTTGAAGATAATTTGCCAATTCTGTTGGAAGATGTTCCTATTTTAATGCGAAATCGCATGTGGTTTATGCACGATGGGTGCACCTGCTCATTTTAGTGCTCTGGCACGCGAATATTTAAACCAAAACTTTCATAATCGCTGGATAAGTCTTGGGGGAACATAGTCATGGCCAGCTAAATCCCCAGACTTAAACAGTCTTGATTATTTTCTTTGGGGACATCTTAGGACTTTGGTGTACAGTCAACCAATTCTAACTGAGGAAGAATTGCGAAACCGCGTAATAGTTTCCTGTGAAACAATAAGGATTACTCCAGGGATTTTCTAAAGAGTACACGAGTCAATGAGAAGGAGGGCTGAAGCGTGCATACTTGCAGGAGTCGGACATTTTGAAAAGTTAATTTGATTTTGGTATTTTTTGTTCATAATAGTTATGTTTAAAAAAATATATTTTTATGAGTACTCATTGCAAAAACTAAATAATAGTTTCCATAAAATTATAAAAATCTTGCCTAGATCCTTTGGTTACCACAATTGTGAAATTAAGACTAAGAGAAAAAATCGAATAGAGACAAGCAAATGAATCTATTTTATTTTTAAATCGAAAACCGTCCGCCGAACAAAAAAAGGCACGAGACCATTTATATGAGAAGATAGAGGACAATTACAAAAATAGTATTTATTTGAAAAAAAGACAGTGCCGTATCATTATTTTGATCAAAAATATGGCAGGGCATGTTAACATGGACGCCACTGATGAAAATTAAGAAATCCTTTAGCATGGAAAAAATGTATTTTTATGCGTACTTTGCATGTACCAAAGTTGAAACAAAAGCGATTTTAGAGATATTGGGGAAGAACTGATTTTTTCGTTAAATTTCAACATCTTGTATCTCAGAAATAAAGCGGTTGCGGACCTATGTTCATATGAAGAATTTTTCTTAAAATAATCCAAGGATTATCGCCGTTTAGGATCAGCATTCAATTATGAAACACCCTGTATACATAATAATTCAAAAAAATAAGTAATAAAGATCCTTTTTAAAGACAAGCTTTTATTCAAATGCACTAAAAAGTTAAAAATTATTGTTTTGGATGTGTGACGTAGGTTAATCCGTGAGTTATAGATTCAAGAGCTTGTCGCGCAAAGTTTTCAGTTCGAATACAAAAGCGACAAGCTTTTGAATCTATAACTCACGGAATAACCTATGTCACACATTCTAAGCAATTATTTTTTGCTTTTTAGTGCATTTGTATTATAAAAGGTTTTTTATTAATTATTTTATTTTGTGCTCTTTAGTACTTAAGTACGCCTTAATCTATGCATTTTTGTTTAAGTATCGTTATTATGAGGCCTTTTTTGGCTGTAATTTCTGAGCTATCTAGTCCTTCAATGAGGAGACCATCTGATGATCAACTCATCCGCCATCTTGGAGTTGCCATCTTCAGTTTATGAATTTTAACTAAAAATCAATAATCCTCGACTAAATTCATAATCTCCGACCCCAAAAACCCCGACATACCAGGGTAATTTTGGGTTAGCATTTCAAAATGTATTTAGAATAATTTCATTGTATACTTGTATAATTTAAAAATTATTCTTCAAATAAATTTTTCTTTAAAGTTACATACATGTTTTTTCTCGTAAGTGGTCTAGAAAGATGCAAGCAAATGAATGAATTTAATTTTTTTATGCAAAAACCGTACGTCAAACTAAAAAATTCAAGGGACCAGATTTGCTCAGAAAGAAATGAGGATTTCAAAAATTGTTTTTACTTTGAGAAAAAGCAGTGGCGTATCACTTTTCTCTTTAAAATGATTCAGATCCCGCACGAACGCCACTGGCTAGAATAAAAAATTATGTTGTACAGCAGAAAATGCCTTTTGATGCATAGAAGATGCGTACTACGTTTCACAAAAATATCTAGGCTCATACCAAAGTAAAAATAAAAAAAAAACTCAAAACTAGCACCCTGTAGTTCAAAAGTTAAGACCTTTAGGACATATGTTCAGCAACATGCAAAAGCACCCATATGATGAAAATCTGAAGAAAGAATATAATAACTACAGAAACAAGCTAACATCTTTGATAAAAAAAGCCAAAATTAACTTTTATAAAAAAACAAATCGATAAACACCAAAACAATTCAAAAATTCTATGGAATGTCACTCAACAAATATCTAAGATAAAAAAAAAACAAAATTGTAATAGATAAAATTAAACATCCACAAAAAATAAAATATTGACTGATAAAATGTACATTGCAAATGCATTCAATAAAGCTTTTGTAGAAACGGGCAAAGTTCTTGCTAGCAAGATCAAACAACACAAATTACGAAATAAAGAGAACATCGATATTAAATTCATTCCTTTTTTAACCAATTGACCAGACGGAACTAAGAAATACAATTTTTGAGCTTAAAAATAATAAGGCAGTGGGCTGTGACGATTTGAAAGCAGAAAATATAAAACTTATATCAACTTACATTCTAGATCCCCTCACTCACATACTCAACCGATGTGTAGAGAAAAGTGTTTACCCTGATTTAAAAAATCAATTATTACCCTACTGTGAAAGGGGATACGTCTATTATGACAAATTATCGCCCTTTCTCCTTAGTTACTCATCTGTCGAAAATATTTGAGAAGATCATCAAAAAAAGACTCGTTTCTTTCCTAAACAAATACAAACTAATTTCTAATAGTCAATTTGGATTTAGAGAAAAAAATTCGACCCAAGATGCTGTACTCACTTTGACTTCAAAAGTAACTGAAGCTTTGAATGAAAGCATAACCTGTCTGTGTGTGTTCATAGACCTTTCGAAAGCTTTTGACACTGTCAGTCATCATCTTCTACTTCAGTCCTTGGAAGATATTGGGATACGGGGCAACACATTGAAACTATTTGAAAGCTACTTAACAGGACGGAGCCAAGAAGTAAAAATTGATGATATATTGAGCAGTTATAAGAAGATCGTCTGTGGAGTACCTCAAGGCTCCGTGCTAGGACCGACATTATTCAATATATATATATATATATATCAACGGACTTTTTACATTAGGAAACGGAAAGATAGTTGGTTTCGCAGATGACACCGCAATCTTTTATAAAGCGGACAACTGGAATTCCTTAAAAATTAAAGTAGAAACAGAGTTCTCCCCTATTAAATGTTGGCTGGATAAAAAGTTACTAACGGTGAATATTGATAAAACACACTACCTACCATTCTGTTGTAATACAGCTGGAGCACCCCCATTCGGTCAACTAACGATAAAAACTAATACAGCCCTCCACTTTTTTCTGAAAAGAAAATTAAATACTTGGGAATAATTCTAGACACACATTTGAAATGGGACCTCCATATTAAACACACCGTCAATAAATTGAGGACCATCTTAATCAAATTCAGGAAACTCAAAGAACTCCTACCGCTGACGAGTCTCAAAACATTATACTACTCACTAGTGGAAAGTCATATCCGCTATGGAATAACAGTCTGATGAGGAGCGTTAAATACTCATATCCATCAGATTGAAATGATGCAAAGGCGTTTCCTCAAGCTAATGATCTCAAAAAATAGCAGGTATCCTTCCGACAGTTTATACATCGAAACCGTAAGATGGATATAAGACAGCTGTACTTCTTTGCTCTAGCACTAAATATCATACAAGTAAAACATACAGCGTTGCTCCCTTCACACCAGTACCTAACACGTCAGAGAGATCAGTACATTACACCTCTAATGGTCAAGGTCACTGCACAAAGATCATATAATTATTTCGCGCCTAAACTCTACAACAACATTCCCGAAAATATAAAATCCATTACAAACATCAAGCGCTTCAAAAAAGATTTGAAAAGACATATTCTTCAAAGTCAAAGACATGAACTTCTACATCTATTTGTGTAGATGAGAAAAACCATATGTACCTTTGCTATATTGTTCGACTCTGAAATGTATTTGTATTTATATACTAATTTGTCCACTTGTATTTATCAAACTAAAATTCAGTTTGTTAGATTTTAAATTGTGATTTTATATGCTGGAACTTAATTCCTTTTAAATATCTTAATTAATTTATATAAATAAAATGTTATTATTTATTATTCGAATTCATCTTCACCATTCTTTATTTTGTTTTTGTTTTTTATCTATAATTAAATTCAATATTTATGTGAACTTTATACAATATTTTAATTTTGCTTTGAATATATTTTCTCCACATACAAGCAACATGTGATGCTTCTGTGGTTTCTACCATGTTTATTCAGCTTATGTATTACCTTCTTGTTACCTTTTGGGATCTGAACCTGAATAAACATTATTTATTATTATTATTATTTATTATATTATTATTTATTATTATATGTTCATATGCAGTTTTTTTCTTAAAATGGACCCAAGAATAATTTCCTTTGATATAAGCATGTTATTAAGAAACACCCTGTATATGGACAAATCCTATACATTTATGTAATGGCTTTGAGTACAATGAATATTATTATTACTAATAATATATCCTGATATGTCTACTAGAATGCCTATTTCCAATATTAGTTTGAAGTTTCCTGAGGTGTTCGGTATCCTTAAATAATTGAGAAGTGTCGAAAAAAGTGCCAATAGTTTTAGGCCACACACTTGCTGATTCGTCAGATATTAATTAGTAATTATTTAGGAGAATACTAATCGATCACATTCATCAGATATGAAGCGTTCTTTCACATCCTATTTGTACTCCAAAAACTTAGTGTATAAAATAGCCCAAACGGAGAGTGGCCTTCCGAAAATGACAGAAGCATAAACAACATAAACAATCTCCGATGAATAGCCAACTTTTTTATATTGACACGTCACCCCAGACATATATACTGAAAATATTCCAAAATCAAATATAATCCGCAGCTGTTTTTGTGCGATTTGTTGGTTCGTTTGTTAAATGTGTAAATTAAACCCCTTGATGAAAAAGCGCATTGCAACTCCATCGTTTGTGTATTTAATTAACAAGGATTACAGAGTTTCATTTGCGGGTCCACCCGGACTGGATTGTCGATTCTTGATATCCTAGTGGAAGAGACCCATCATCCCATAATATTTTTGCTTTTTTCCACCAGTTCAATCCGTGATGGTGGCCCATTGTCAACATTGTAGACTATTCATCTTTGAGTAGAACAAAGAAAGTACGGTAAAAAAAAATAGTTTTGGACAAGCGCATGCCTAGCGGATAATGAATATTTATCCCCCTCAACCCCTTCCTACTCTTCTTCAAGATAAAAACGAGTGAAATCGAATTCAACGAAATTCCATCATTTAATTATTGCCTGATGAAATTGCAACCAGTTACGTATCTAGGGGAAACATAGAAGCTGTAGCCCACCAAATTACTCTAAATTTCAAAATTGCAACGCGATTATGAATAAAATAGTCTGCCCCACTTCCAAACCAATCTTCCATTATCACCATTTTCAACAACATTTTCATCATCATCAACATTATCGGGTATTTACACTAGAGTAGAAATTACAAATAGGGGTAAATTTAAATTATTCAGCATGAATAAACTAAACAAGATATTCAGTCCCAAAAGGACTGTCTACGGATAGTGTGTTTTTTTTGTTAATATTTTGCTACTGTGTATTAAATAAACTACCTTTGGGATGTATGTCAATGAATTACTAATTTTGTATGCCTTGTATCCTTTCATAAAAAGTTCTTTCGTTCGTCTAATTAGATGCCATTTGACAATAGTTTATAATATGAAATTTGTACTAACTTTTTTCTCAACTTGAATATAATAGAACTAATCTGTAGAAAACGAAAATCTTGTTATCAAGACTATCATGATATGGCATATTTTGTGGGTCATGTCTCCTTCAGCAAAAAAACTATTCGCGGTCCAGAAAAAATGCATAGTGCTAAAAAAAAAAAAAGAATCATGCAGAAATCTCTTCAACAAATTAAAATAATACCACTATGCTGCAGATATATATATATATATATATATATATATATATATATATATATATATATGAGGTAGTTCTTTGAATCCAATAATAGTTATTTATTATACAAGGGAAAAAGTGTTAGATTTTAGCTCGAGGTTGTGTTGTCTCTCGACGCGAAGCGGAGCGAGCCAAAAATCCGAGAGAAGAAGAAATTTTTTTCTTATGAATAGCTTGATTATACTGAAACATTTGTATTTCAATGATAATTACAGAACTTTCTCATTTTCTCCTCACCAGAGGGCAGTATATTTAAAAAATAGGATTTTGTGAGAATCCTTGCTGTTACATCGGTTCGTATCTAACAGTTATATCAGAATTTCCCACGACCATTGTGATGACATGACACTTCAAAAACATCGTGTTTTCTAGATTATCATCAAGTTTCGATGATAATCGTGCATGAACATTTCCCTTCGTACATAAACTGGAAAACTATTTAATTTATCGCACTATTAATCTAAAATAGAAATTCTGAATATTTTCATAGTTTTTTTAGCATTGATCGATGGCTAATTATTGGGTTAGATATAAATGTATAACCAATTGAAAATGATGAGGTGTGGTCCTAAAAAGACATTATGCAGAACGGGTTTTTTTATTCAATCAAGTAATTCAAATATTCTATTAACAAAACAACAAATTTTCAACTATTTCTATATAATAACAATTCTATCTCAATATGCTTCCTTCTTTTCTTAAAAAATCGTTTTATGGTATATCTCTTTTCGAACGTTCAACAAAAAATTTGGGAGAAATGCACAATGACTAGTTTCTTAAATGTCCTTATTTCGAAAAGGTCTGAATTTTAAACAGTTTTTTTAAATAGTCCAAAAAAAAAAAGTCAAGGGGTCAGGTCAATTGAACGTGGCGGCCAAGAAATTTCGAAAACCACCTATCCACTTTCCGGGAAAAAAAGGGTGTCCAAATTCCTTATTAAAGTACTATGGATGGGAGCCCATCCTGTTGGAAATATATTTTTCGCCTTTGTTCTAACGGCAGTAGAAATCTTCCTCAAAAAATCCAAGTACGTTTTCCCGCATTCAAATTCCACAAAAAAATTCCAATTATTCTGTTTTTTTAAAATCCCGCCCAAACATTCCTTTAAATGAATATTGATCACGGGCTTCACCGCCAAATTTGGGTTCTCATCCGACCACCATCTACAATTTTGAGATGAAAAACACCATTTGAAGAGAAAGTTGATCATCACTGAATGAAATAAATTTGTAAAGATATATTTTCTTCAATTTGTCCCTGCAGCCAAAAGGAAAAATACAAGCGGGATCGTAATTTCTCTCCTTAAGGTGTGAATAAATTTTGGTTTATAAGGCTTGAATTTGTTTTTTGAAATCTTCGGGTAGAAGTTGAAGATAAACCCAAATTCGACAATTTACTAATTGATGTTCTTTGGGGTTTCAACTACACTCTGTATAACTTCAAACTCTGTTTTCAGCAGTAACCCAGTGCCTTATGTTGTTTTTTTGAATACGTTTTCACTGACCCAGTATTTTGAACTTGGAAACAATTCTTCCAACAGTTAATGTAAATAATTTTATTGGTATGCCCCCTTTTTTGAAAATCGCTGCGGCTTCTCTATGGTTTTTGTAATTTTTCTCCCCCAATCAAAAAAAATTTCGATCTTTTCTTGTGACAACTTCGACAAATCAACCAAAAAAATTTGGTATTATCAACGTCACTATGTATAAATAGGAGTTCTTACTTGACTTTTGTTGCAATAAGTTTACGTATTTTCTGTCAAATGAAATCCATGGTTGTGGGGGTATGAGTGGAATTTTGATGCCATCTTAAACACTGACATTTTCAAAGGATAAAATTTCTGTTCTGGTATTTCATACTCAAGAAAGCATGTTTGGTGTACTACATTTTTTATTTTGGGAAAGAAAAATTTTACATGCTCTTCTATTATAGAATCCTGATGTGATAAATAAGTAGGTATAGGTATTTGTTTTGAAAAGAAAAGATATTTTGGAAAGTGAATTTTGACATAATTGGGAATATGTTCCACCCATTAGATCACTGAATGAACCTGATTTCATTTCAGTATGGTTTTATTTTCGATGTTTATATTTGCCAAAAAAAATTTGAAAATATTCAGAATGAAATAGTGAGCAAATTTAAGAGACTTATAATTTGCATGTTTATGTTCGAAGTGAAACGCTCATCCACGATTACCCGGGAAATTGATTATAATCTGGAAAAACACCATGTTTTTAGTGTCAGTCATCACAATTGTCGTGGAATTCTGATATAACTGTTAGATACGAACCGATTACACAAGGGTTTTAAAATAGTGCCCCTGGTGAGGGAAAATGAGAAAGTTCTGTTAATATTGAAATGAAAAGTTTCAGAAATCGCTATTCTGAAAAAAAAATGATATTTTTTAAATAAATGGGAAAATATAAAAAATAGCTACATATTTCCAATTTCCATAAAATTGAATTCTAAGTAATTTTTTTAAAAACTTTTTTTGATATCTTGCCATCTTACCCCACTTTTAGCCTTTTCATACAATTTTTTTCATTTTGCAGTCATACAGCGATCACGTGACTTGTCAAAATCGATTTTCAGGTAATCGGACATCACAAACTTTTCCCCGATTTTTTCCAATATTAATAATAAACTTCTTTCCCAATTACATACTTTTGGGGCATGATATCCACAAAAGTCATCACTTTTTCCGGCGAAAAAAGTAATTTCATAAAAATGATATTTTGTTACCTGTCCGAGATAAAATGTCGTCACAGAAAAATATTATTATTATCAAACAAATGGGATGCCTTTTTATACAAAAAAAGTATTCAAATA
>JAFIRS010009052.1:0-12567 GCA_018342105.1 Gonioctena quinquepunctata | reverse complement strand
AATTCGCAATTACAATACTATATTTCGAGTGTTTTCACCTGGGATTTCTTTTGAACTTTTTCCGAATTATAAAAAATATATTTTATGAAAATAATATTTTACATTAATTTTTTTTGAAATGGGCCAAATGCGGCATTTAAAGACACGCCCTTCCCCCAAAAAGGGACGCTTAAAAAATTGTCCCCAACCATATTTATCACCAACACAACCACCAAACCCCTTTTGAAAGAGGTTTTTTTTCACTTCATTTCAACAGAATCATACATCTTATTTTGGCATTTCCATGCCCAAATACCCCAGAGGGGTTAACAGTAATTGGTCCCTACCCCAATTGGGTATAATTTAACTAAAAAAACTATTTTACTTGAAATTTAAAATTTTTTTTTCGGGTTTAACATGAACCAAATTAGAAAGGATACCCCCTCAATCAATCTCAATCCCCCTCGAAGAGTGACAATATATAGCCAGAAAACTAGATGTGTGCCATCCGTAGCCGGGTATATAGCTGTTTGGCCATCTGTAGCCGGGAATATAGCTGTTTGGCCATCCGTAGCCGGGAATATAGCTGTTTGGCCTTCCGTAGCCGGGAATATAGTTGTTTTTTAAGAAAAACGAACTATAGTGAAAAAAAAACTCAGGTAAGTTTTAACGAAACGGAACGAAAGGGAATGGAACGAAACGATAGGATACGATAGGATACGATAGGATACGATTGGATACGAAAAAAAAAAATGGATACGATAGGATACGATAGGATATGATAGGATATTACAAAATAATATTTTACATTACAATACTATATTTCGAGTGTTTTCACTCTAGATTTCATTCGAACTTTTTTCCGAATTATACAAAATATATTTTATGAAAAATAATATTTTACATTAATTTTCTGAAATGGGCCAAATGCGGCATTTCACGACACGACCTCCTCCAAAAAGCACGCTTAACAATTGTACCAACCATATTTATCACCAACACAACCACCAACGCCTTGAAAGAGGCTTTTTTTTCACTTCATTTCAACAGAATCATACATCTTATATGGCACTTCATGCCCAAATACCCCAGAGGGTTAACAGTAATTGGTCCCTATCCTAATTGGGTATAATGTTAACTCAAAACTACTTACTTGAAATTTCAAATTTTTTCAGGTTACATGAACCGATTAGATAAGGATACTCCTCAATCAATCTCAATCCCCCCCGAAGAGTGACAATATATAGCCAGAAAACTAGATGTATGCCATCCGTAGCCAGGAATATAGCTGTTTGGCCATCCGTAGCCGGGAATATAGCTGTTTGGCCATCCGTGGCCGGGAATATAGCTGTTTGGCCTTCCGTAGCCGGGAATATAGTTGTTTTTTAAGAAAAACGAACTATAGTGAAAAAAAAACTCAGGTTAGTTTCAACGAAACTGAATGGAACGAAACGATAGGATACGATAGGATACGTTGGATACGAGTGGATAAGATAGGATACGATAGGATACGATAGGATACGATAGGATCGGATAAGGATACGATAGGATACGTATAAACGATTGGACCGAGAGCAGAGGCGTCTAGAATGGCGGCTTGCCATTGGTCGGAATTGTCAAAGGGGGCATAACCCTGCAATTCGCAATTACAATGCTATATTTCGAGTGTTTTCACTCTAGATTTCATTCGAACTTTTTTCCGAATTATACAAAATATATTTTATGAAAACAATATTTATTATTAATTTGCTGAAATGGGCCAAATGCGGCATTTCACGACACGACCCCCTCCAAAAAGGACGCTTAACAAATGTACCAACCATATTTATCACCAACACAACCACCAACGCCTTGAAAGAGGCTTTTTTTTCACTTTATTTCAACAGCATCATACATCTTATATGGCACTTCATGCCCAAATACCCCAGAGGGTTAACAGTAATTGGTCCCTATCCTAATTGGGTATAATGTTAACTTGAAACTACTTACTCAAAATTTCAAATTTTTTCAGGTAACATGAACCGAACAGATAAGGATACTCCTCAATCAATCTCAATCCCCCTCGAAGAGTGACAATATATAGCCAGAAAACTAGATGTGTGCCATCCGTAGCCGGGTATATAGCTGTTTGGCCATCCGTAGCCGGGAATATAGCTGTTTGGCCATCTGTAGCCGGGAATATAGCTGTTTGGCCTTCCGTAGCCGGGAATATAGTTGTTTTTTAAGAGAAACGAGCTATAGTGAAAAAAAAACTCAGGTGAGTTTTAACGAAACGGAACAAAACGGAATGGAACGAAACGATACGATAGGATACCATAGGATACGATTGAATACGAATGGATACGATAGGATACGATATGATAGGATACGATAGGATATGATAGGATATGATGAGATACGATTCGAAACAAAAGGAAACGAGACGTCTAGAATGGCGGCTCGTTTAAGTCGGAATTGTCAAAGGGCGTAACCCTGCAATTCGCAATTACGATACTATATTTCGAGTGTTTTCACTCTAGATTTCATTCGAACTTTTTTCCGAATTATACAAAATATATTTTATGAAAAATAATATATAACATTAATTTGCTGAAATGGGCCAAATGCGGCATTTCACGACACGACCCCCCCCCCCCCAAAAAGGACGCTTAACAAATGTACCAACCATATTTATCACCAACACAACCACCAACGCCTTGAAAGAGGCTTTTTTTTTACTTTATGTCAACAGCATCATACATCTTATATGGCACTTCATGCCCAAATACCCCAGAGGGTTAACAGTAATTGGTCCCTATCCTAATTGGGTATAATTTTAACTTAAAACTACTTACTTAAAATTTCAAATTTTTTCAGGTAACATGAACCGTACAGATAAATATACTCTTCAATCAATCTCAATCCCCCTCGAAGAGTGACAATATATAGCCAGAAAACTAGATGTGTGCCATCCGTAGCCGGGTATATAGCTGTTTGGCCATCCGTAGCCGGGAATATAGCTGTTTGGCCATCCGTAGCCGGGAATATAGCTGTTTGGCCTTCCGTAGCCGGGAATATAGTTGTTTTTCAAGAAAAACGAACCATAGTGAAAAAAAAACTCAGGTAAGTTTTAACGAAACGGAACGAAACGGAATGGAACGAAACGATACGATAGGATACGATAGGATACGATAGGATCCGATTGGATACGATTGGATACGATTGGATACGATAGGATATTTTAAGAAAAACGAGGAAAAGAGAAAATAAAACTCAGGATAAGTTTTAAGATACGATACGAAACGAAAGGAAACGAAAAAGAAAACGAAGATACGAAACGATACGATGGATACGATAGGATACGATAGGATACGATAGGATACATAGGATACGATAGGATACGATAAGATACGATAGGATACGATAGGATACGATTAAACGAAAGGAAACGGAACGATACGAAACGATACGATACGAAACGATACGAAACGATACGATACGATACTATACATTACGATACGAGACGAGACGTCTAGAATGGCGGCTCGTTATAGGTCGGAATTGTCAAATATGACATATTGAAACTGTTGAAAAGTTTACAATCTATATGAATACGCTGCCGAGAATACACTCATAAAGATAGTTATATTCGCGTTTTTTGAGTTGAAACTTTTACTAGTGAAATCAGAAAAACTTCGCCGTTACGGTGATAAATTAGGATAGTTAGTACATATAACGCATCCTCGTGAATTTGAACATAATTGCAGCTGAGTGAAAATCAAAGTGCTGTTTTTTTATATCCAGTCTCGCAAAAACTGTCAACAAAGCAGGCCAACAAAAAACAAACACCTGCCAATTAGCCTTTTTTCTCGATCCAACAATAGAACTACTTATACAGGGCAGACCACAAGCTCCAAACGATCAATTATGGCATTGAATTGTTGCAAATGCAATTTAGATATTGTTGACGACAACTACTATGAATGTGACTCTTGCAAAAGGCCCATTCATAACCAAGTGGCTTGTACGGAATTAAGCGCATCCGAGTTGAAGTGCATGCAACTAAAGAAACGGATTCTTAGATTTTTATGCAAGGATTGCTGCAGTGGCCTACTGATGATACCAACAATCATAAAATCTCTGGACATTCTTAAATCGGAAATAAACCAATTGAAAGAAGCAAATAGGACACTCCCTAATCCTGCGATAGGTAGAAATGATCCTGAATGATATAATTGCTGAAATAACCGATCGAGAATCGCGCAAAAAAAAAAATAGTACTTGGTCTTCCTGAAAATACTAATGATCAAACAGCTGATAAAACCTCCGTCCACGAAATAATCAATACTGTAAATCCGGAAATCACACTCAATATCAACGAAATGAAAGCCTTCAGATTAGGACGTCATGATGTAACTTCGAGCAGACCCAGACCCATAAAACTCCTTTTATCTTCTCCAAGCGATGCCTATTCGATTATTTCTAAATCAAAAGCTTTGAAAAATATGGAGAAATTCAAGAATCTCACAATTACGAGTGACAAAACACCAAATCAAGTAAAGCTATATAAAGAAATCAAACAAGAGTTAGTAAACCGTATCGCCAATGGGGAGGCCAATCTGCGAATTAAGTATATCCGAGGGGAACCCAAAATTGTAAAAAACCAATAAAACTGTCTAATAAGGAGACCCACTCTCATCTATACTGCTACTACCAGAATGTACGAGGATTAAATACAAAAACCCACGAATTCTACAAAGCTTCAACCATTGCAGACTATCACATAGTAGGAATTAGTGAAACCTGGATTCAAGACAACATTAACAACTCCGAACTATTTAGTGACAATTACCTAGTGTTCAGATCCGACCGTAATCTCGAAGCAAATGGAGTGTCTCGAGGCGGGGGAGTTCTAGTGGGAATTAGATCAGACTGTATTGCAACTGAAATTGACCTCTCCGCATATCGACAGTCGTTTCACTCTATAGAAGTAGTTGGCTGCAAAGTAACGTTTAAACATAAATCTTATTTCATATTTGTAGTATATATTCCACCCGTTGTAAGTACTCAACATGTAATTAACTTTTATGAGACGCTAGAGTCTCTTGGAAACCTATATGGAAGTAATTTGATAATTTTTGGCGATTTTAACGAACCTAGCTTTATAAATGAAGAAGACAACTCATCTGCTACTCTCTTGGCTCTAAGAAACCTTATCAGCTTTTTTGAATTGAAACAGCACAACACAGTTCTCAACAGGTCAGGCCGTACTCTAGATTTTATTCTGTCAAACATCAACTGCTCTGTTGAAAGAGACGACCTACCCTTCGTAACGGAGGATATGTACCATCCTGCCTTGAAATTTTCTATAATAATTACAAATCCATCCACAAATTTCACCTATAATGAGAACTTCTCTCACTATAACTTTCGTAAAGCTAACTTACCTTTATTATACTCTCTACTTACAAACATGGACTGGCTACCTCTTAATAATCTCTCTGATGTCAACTCTGCATTGGAAACATTCTATGACATAATCAACCCAATCTTAAACCAATGTGTTCCGATGCAAAAAAATTATACAAATAAATACCCACCTTGGTACAACAAAAATATAATACGTGACATAAAAGCCAAAAATAAAATCTTGAAAAAATTTAAAACTACAAAATTAGAAACCGATAATAATCAATACAGATCACTTCGAAAGTCAATAAAATCACAAGTCTCCAAAGCCTATAATGAATTTAAAATAAAAGCAGAAAACACAATTAAATCTGACCCATCGAATTTTTGGTCTTATATTCACAGCAAAAAAGGTTCATCAAGAATTCCAGGGGTTCTACATCTAGAGGGTGTGGAATTCAATAACCCTCACGAAATAGTCAATGCCTTTGCAACCTTCTTTGAGAGCGTTTTTGTGAAAATTGACCAGACTTCCATACAAAATAACAATATAATAATAACAAATAACTCAACTATATCAGTCAGATCATTTTCGGAAACTGAGGTAGAGAGTGCATTGAAAAAACTAAAACCAAAACTCACCTGTGGAGACGACCAAATTCCAAGTTTTTTGGCTAAAGATTGTGCTTGTATATTCGCTGAACCACTTACAATAATCTTCAATTTAGCATTGACAACCAATTATTTCCCAGAAATAATGAAAGTATCAAAAGTCAGTCCAATATTCAAGTCAGGGAAAGTAAACGATATTTTGAATTACAGACCAATAACTCTCCTGTCAAACTTTGCAAAGGCCTTTGAAACATGCTTGTATAATAGAATATCTCCTAATGTTAGAAACCTTATTACCACAAATCAACATGGTTTTATCAGCAAAAGATCGACAATAACAAATTTGATGCGTTTCACTCAAACAATATACAACAGTTTCGAAAACGGTACACAAGTCGACACTATCTATACAGACTTCTCAAAGGCCTTTGACAAAATTAATCACAAAATATTACTGAACAAGCTGGATGTATTCGGTCTAGACGAACCACTCTTGTCATTTTTTGATTCCTACCTCAGAGACAGAAAATTATATGTTGAACATCGAGGTCACAAATCATTCACCTTCACAGCAACTAGCGGTGCACCCCAGGGAAGTGTATTAGCCCCACTCCTTTTTTCCATATTCATAAATGATATATGTGAAGAATTTTCTAGCTCCGTAACGTTATTCGCAGACGACCTGAAATTATTTCGACCCATTTCTTCATTGGATGACTGTCTAGTACTTCAGAATGACATTGATTCCCTATACAATTGGTGCAAAGTTAATAAGCTACCTCTGAACATACAGAAATGTAAATACATTATCTTCAGTCTAAAAGCAAATATTACTCTTTATCCTTACCAAATAAACAATCATATCCTGACTCAATGTTCAGAAACCAAAGATTTGGGTATCTGGTTCGACCCTAAGCTGAACTTCTCATTACACATAAATAAAATCACTCTACAAGCCAAAAGAATGCTAGGATTAATATTTCGGACCTGCAATGATTTTCAAAATATTGATTGCTTTACTAAACTCTTCAACTCATTTGTAAGATCAAGACTGGAGTATGGATCTCTAATATGGGCCCCAATATATAACGTGCAAATACAAGCTGTCGAATTGTGCCAAAGAAAATTTATGAAATATATTATCTTCAAATTAGACGGTGTTTACCCCCAGCAAGGTTGCTGCAACAAAATACTTCTCGATAGGTTCTCTTTCCTATCTTTAGAAAATAGGAAAATATATTATTCATGCATTTTTATATTTAGAATTATACACGGTTTGATAGACTGTCCTGATATTCTGTACAAACTTGATTTCCACGTTCCACGCCAGAGTAGCAGAAAAGAGTCATGCTTCTACCTACAACCATATAGAACAAATCTATTCACCAAATCACCAATACACACTGTATGCAAAAGGTACAATGAAATTTGTTCTCCTACTGACGTCTTTGCAGATAATCTTAGTAATTTCAAAAATAAAATTAAAGCACTTTTACTTCAAAAGCTGTAACAATAATTAGTTGATTTATTTTGTTCTAATATATCTTTTTTTTTTATTATTCTCATTACTCATTCTTTTTCAGTACCTTTATTATTTTTAAGAAATTGAAATGTAAATTATATAAATTTTTGTAATTGGGTCTCTCCTGAATAAATTTTTTTTTTTTTTTTTTAAAGGGGCGTAACCCTGCAATTTGCAATTACAATACTATATTTCGAGTGTTTTCACTCTAGATTTCATTCGAACTTTTTTCCGAATTATACAAAATATATTTTATGAAAAATAATATTTTACATTAATTTGCTGAAATGGGCTAAATGCGGCATTTCACGACAGGACCCCCTCCAAAAAGGACGCTTAACAAATGTACCAACCATATTTATCACCAACACAACCACCAACGCCTTGAAAGAGGCTTTTTTTTTACTTTATGTCAACAGTATCAACATCTTATATGGCACTTCATGCCCAAATACCCCAGAGGGTTAACAGTAATTGGTCCCTATCCTAATTGGCTATAATGTTAACTTTAAACTACTTACTTGAAATTTCAAATTTTTTCAGGTAACATGAACCGAACAGATGAGGATACTCCTCAATAAATCTCAATCCCCCTCGAAGAGTGACAATATAAAGCCAGAAAACTAGATGTGTGCCATCCGTAGCCGGGTATATAGCTGTTTGGCCATCCGTAGCCGGGAATATAGCTGTTTGGCCATCCGTAGCTGGGAATATAGCTGTTCGGCCTTCCGTAGCCGGGAATATAGTTGTTTTTTAAGAAAAACGAACTATAGTGAAAAAAAAACTCAGGTAAGTTTTAACGAAACGGAACGAAACGGAATGGAAAAAGATACGATAGGATACGATAGGATACATAGGATACGATGGAACGATAGGATACGATAGGATACGATGGATAGATAGGATACGATAGGATACGATAGGATATGATAGGATATGAAGATACGATTGGAAACAAAAGGAAACGAAACGATAGAAACAAACGGGATACGATAGGATACGATAGGATATGAAGATAGGATACGATAGGATACGATGGAATTCCAGAAAATATAAAAGGAGTGGTATCTGGTGTTATTTTTAGAAAAGAAGTCAAGGCATTGCTTTCTGATAGACCCTATTATAGTTTAGAGGAATTTTTCAACGATCGTACTATTTTATAGATAGAGGAAACTCAACTTTTTATATAATTTTAACTTCCTACTTTATATTTAATTTTAACGTGTCTTGTTGGTTTTTATTAGGCGTTTTAAATTGTGATCTCACATTTGATAGATATAAGATATCCAACTTTTTATTTAATTTTAACCTGTCTAATTTGTTTTTGTTTTGTATTTTTTTTGACGATTTGTGTTTTTTACAGATTAGTGATTTAACCATTTTAACATTTTATTCTTTTACATCATTATATTAGGTGTGTGTGTACTGTTTATTTATTGACCTTTTTGTTATTTTAAAGCTGACTCCACACTGTCTCCTCTGTAATAATTATAATGATGGTAGTTATGATCTAACACATGCTTTGTCAATGAGATTATGATTCTTTCGACAATAAAGTATATTTTGATTGATTGATTGAATAGGATACGATAGGA
Source organism: Gonioctena quinquepunctata (assembly GCA_018342105.1). Lineage (NCBI taxonomy): Eukaryota > Metazoa > Arthropoda > Insecta > Coleoptera > Chrysomelidae > Gonioctena > Gonioctena quinquepunctata. The sequence goes on along the minus strand of JAFIRS010009052.1, from coordinate 3,471 downwards.
TACGATAGGATACGATTCGAAATGATTCGAAACGAAAGGAAACGAAACGATACGAAACGATACGATAGGATACGATACGATACTATACGATACTATACGATACGAGACGAGAGGAGAATGGCGGCTCGTTATAGGTCGGAATTGTCAAAGGGCGTAACCCTGCAATTCGCAATTACAATACTATATTTCGAGTGTTTTCACTCTAGATTTCATTCGAACTTTTTTCCGAATTATACAAAATATATTTTATGAAAAATAATATTTAACATTAATTTGCTGAAATGGGCCAAATGCGGCATTTCACGACACGACCCCCTCCAAAAAGGACGCTTAACAAATGTACCAACCATATTTATCACCAACACAACCTTTTTTTTACTTACGTCTTCGAAAGATCATTTCTTTTATGGCACTTCATGTCCAAATACATCTTAGAGGGTTAACAGTAATTGGTCCCATCCTAATTGTATAATTAACTAAAATACTTATTAAAATTTAAATTTTTTGGAACCACTCCATGCACAAATACCCAATCTCAATCCCCTCGAAGAGTGACAATATATAGCCAGAAAACTAGATGTGTGCCATCCGTAGCCGGGTATATAGCTGTTTGGTTATCCGTAGCCGGGAATATAGCTGTTTGGCCATCCGTAGCCGGAATATAGTCTGTTTGGGCCTTTCGTAGTCGGGAATATAGTTGTTTTTTAAGAAAACGAACTATAGTAAAAAAAAAACTCAGGTGAGTTTTAACGAAACGGAACAAAACGGAATGGAACGAAACGATACGATAGGATACGATAGGATACGATAGGATACGATAGGATACGATAGGATACGATTGGATACGAATGGATACGATGGGATACGATAAATAGGATACGATAGGATAGATAGATACGATCGAAAGGAAACGAGTAGGATACGAATAGATACGATACGAGATATGAGACGGCAGACGTCAGAATGGCGGCTCGTTATAGGTCGGAATTGTCAAAGGGCGTAACCCTGCAATTCGCAATTACAATACTATATTTCGAGTGTTTTCACTCTAGATTTCATTCGAACTTTTTTCCGAATTATACAAGAATATATTTTATGAAGAAAATTTACATTAATTTCTATTAATGGGCCAAATCATTTTCGTCAGACTAAAGTACCTTATCTAATTACCAACCATATTTATACAAACCCAAAAAAAAAAAAAAACCCCCCCCCCCCTTCATGCCCAGATACCCCAGAGGGTTAACAGTAATTGGTCCCTATCCTAATTGGGTATAATGTTAACTTAAAACTACTTACTTAAAATTTCAAATTTTTCAGGTAACATGAACCGAACAGATAGGATACTCCTCAATCAATCTCAATCCCCTCGAAGAGTGACAATATATAGCCAGAAAACTAGATGTGTGCCATCTGTAGCCGGGTATATAGCTGTTTGGCCATCCGTAGCCGGGAATATAGCTGTTTGGATATCCGTAGCCGGGAATATAGCTGTTTGGCCTTCCATAGCCGGGAATATACTTGTTTTTCAAGAAAACGAGCAATAATGAAAAAAAAACTCAGGTAAGTTTTAACGAAACGGAACGAAACGGAATGGAACGAAACGATACGATAGGATACAATAGGATACGATAGGTACGATTGGATACGATTGGAACGAAGGATACGATAGGATAGATAGGATACGATAGGATAGATAGGATATGATGAGATACGATTCGAAACGAAAGGAAACGAAAGGAAACGAAACGATACCAAATACCAGAGGGTTAACAGTATGGTCCCTATCTAATTGGGTATAATGTTAACTTAAACTACACTAAATTTCAAATTTTTCAGGTAACGACCGAACAGATAGGATACTCCTCATCAATCTAATCCCTCGAAGTGACAATATATAGCCAGAAATAGATGTGTGCCATCTGTAGCCGGGTATATGGCTGTTTGGCCATCCGTAGCCGATATGCTCATCCGTAGAATATAGCTGTTTGGCCTTCCTAGCCGGGAATATAGTTGTTTTAGAAAACGAGCATAGTGAAAAAACTCAGGAAAGTTTAGCGGAACAAACGGAATGGACGAAACTCGATGATACGATGGATACATAGATACGATAGGATACGATTGATAGATTGGATACGATAGGATACGATGGATATGATGGATACGATAGGATATGATGGATATGATGAGATACGATTCAAACAAAGGAACAAGAAACAAAGGATACGATAGGATACGATAGGATACGATAGGATATGATGATACCATAGGATCGATAGGATACGATGGAACGATTCGAAACGATTCGAAACAAGAGAAAGATGGATAGATAGAATACGATACAACGAGCGAGACGAGAATGGCGCTCGTTATAGGTCGATTGTCAAAGGGGCGTAACCTGCAATTCCAATTACAATACTATATTTCAGTGTTTCACTAGATTTCATTCGACTTTCCGATATACAAATATATTTTATGAAATAATATTTAACATTAATTTGCTGAAATGGGCCATGGCATTTCGCCGACCTCAAAAGGACGCTTAACATGTACCACCATATTTATCCCAACACAACCACCAGCCGAAAGGGCTTTTTTTTTACTTTATGTCAACAGATCATATCTATGGCACTTCGCCAAATACAGAGGGTTAACAGTATTGGTCCTATCCTAATTGGGTATAATGTTAACTAAAACTACTACTTAAAATTTCAAATTTTCAGGTAACTGAACCAACAGATAAGGATACTCCTCAATCAATCTCAATCCCCTCGAAGAGTGACAATATATAGCCAGAAAACTAGATGTGTATCAGAGCCGGGTATATAGCTGTTTGGTATCCGTAGCCGGAATATAGCTGTTTGCCATCCGTAGCCGGAATATAGCTGTTTGGCCTTCGTAGCCGGAATATAGTTGTTTTTAAGAAAACGAACTATAGTAAAAAAAAACTCAGGTAGTTTAACGAAACGGAACAAACGGAATGGAACGAAACGATACGATAGGATACATAGGATACGATAGGATACGATGAACGATGGATACGATTGGATACAGATGGATACGATGGGATACGATATAATAGGATAGATAGGATATGATGAGATACGATTCGAAACAAAGGAAACATACGATACGATGATACGATAGGATATGATAGGATACGATTGGATACAATAGGATACGATAGGATACGATAGAAACATGAATACGATGAACGATTAGTAAGGAAACGATAGGATAGATCACATCGATCAAGGAAAAGAGCGTCAGAATGGCGTCATATAGGTCGGAATTTCAAAGGGCGTAACCCTGCAATTCGCAATTACAATACTATATTTCGAGTGTTTTCCTCTAGATTTCATTCGAACTTTTCCAGATATACAAAATATATTTTATGAAAAAAATACTTAATTCGAAATCCAAATGGATTTGTAGTCATAAAGTACCTTATGTAACATATTTATAAAAACA
>JAFIRS010009051.1:2500-12571 GCA_018342105.1 Gonioctena quinquepunctata | reverse complement strand
TCGAGGTTGGGGAGGTCGGGGGATTTCGAGTCGAGCTTCGAGTTGATGTTCATTTTCGATTTTCGTTTTCGTTGTTCGATGTTCATTTTCGATGTTGATTTTCGAGTTCGTTTTCGATTGGGTTGATTTTGGGGATTTTGGGGGATGTTGAGTTCGATTTTCGATTTTCGATTTTCGATTTTCGATTTTTCCCATGTTCGATTTTCGATGTTCATCCCTTCCGAGGGTTCGATGTTCGATGTTCGATGTTCGATGTTCGATTTTCGATTTTCGATGTTCGATGTTCGATGTTCGATGTTCGATGTTCGATGTTCGATGTTCGATGTTCGATGTTCGATGTTCGATGTTCGATGTTCGATGTTCGATGTTCGATGTTCGATGTTCGAGGTTCGAGGTTCGAGGTTCGAGGTTCGAGGTTCGAGGTTCGAGGTTCGAGGTTCGAGGTTCGAGGTTCGAGGTTCGAGGTTCGAGGTTCGATGTTCGATGTTCGATGTTCGATGTTCGATGTTCGATGTTCGATGTTCGATGTTCGATGTTCGATGTTCGATGTTCGATGTTCGATGTTCGATGTATATATATATGTATATATGTATATATATATATATATATATATATATATATATATATATATATATATATATATATATATATATATATATATATTGTGTAGTGTAGTGTCCAATATTTCACAGGACGATGCCTCAGTTATTTATAAAAAGAAAAGTTCATGAAAGCATGGGTCCGCAAGGCCTTCATTTTTTATATACAGGGTGTTGAAAATGTATTTTCATTTTGGTATGATTTTCAAAAGTCGCTACAAGCTGCCGTTCTCGATATATTTTGATTCTAATTATTCGATGCATGTGTTTGTCAAAAAGTGAAACAATTTTGAAAACTTGTTTTTCAATTCAACATAGAAACATTTCAAACGCTAATTTTCAAACAACAATACACAACGGAACACTGGATATAAATCTAAATCAAAATCACAATAAATGTTCGAAATGTCTACCTCCTGCCTGTTTGCACGCATCCACTCTTCTTCTCATTGATTCGCGCATTCTTTGGAAAATTCCTGAAGTATTTGGATCGTTTACCTAATTCTTCTTCATTTCGAATAGGTGTCTGGTAAATTGAGGATTTTTGATGTCCCCACAGGAAAAAATCTTAACTGTTAAGGTCTGGTGACCTATGGGTCCATAGTGAAGGCCCTCACCGACCTATCCAAGGGTTGCCGAAAGTTTGATCTAAAAATTCTCGCGCTTGGATGCTAAAATGTGACGGGGCACCGTCATGTATAAACCACATTTCATTTCGTAGTCTAAGCGGCACATCTTCCAGTAAAGTAGGCAAATCTTCTCCAAGAAAATTACAATATCTCTCTCCGTTTAATCTTACCGAAATGAATAATGGACCTATAAAATAATATCCAAGGATTCCTGCCCACACGTTAAGAGAGAACTGTTCTTGGAAATGTGATTCCTATATCGCATGGGGGTTTTCCTCTGACCACAAACGATTGTTGTGAAAATTGCGTATAGCGTTGCGTGAGAAATTTGCTCCGTTGGTCAACAAGATTTGATTTTCAAATGAAGGATTTTGAATAAGGCATTGGAGAAACCAATGACAGAAGTTGACACGTAACGGAGGGTCACGAGGGAGTAGTGCTTGAACTCTTTGAATATGGTAGGGATATAACAAATTATCAATTGAAAATTTCCATACCGGAACATGGGAAATATTTAAACGTCAGGGCTAGTTTTCTGGATATTATTTCTGGGTGTCCTCCTACCAGATTGAGAACTGCTTCCCTGGTTTCCGGGGTTCTTACTGTCCGATGTACACCCGACAGATGACTAGCTTTCTCAGAACTTCCTGTTTACCTTCACCGAGCGTAAATTCTTGAAAACGTTTTCGAAATAGGAGTTGTGCAGTTCGGATAACGTCTAGCCTCATATGCATTTCCGTTAGCAAGTCGATATGTAGAATATATGTCAGCATACTGCATTGGTGAAGTTTAGTATTCTTTACCAAATAATCACAGTAATAATAAATACAATTATTTAACTATTATTCTTGACATGACAGCACGAAAAAACATTGGAATAAACTTACTAGCCCACTTGATAGTTTTATTCTCAAAGAGTTCGCGAATCAATGAGAAGAAGATTGGATGCATCGATTAATTTAAATCAAAATATCTCGAAAACGGCACTTTGTAGCGACTTCTGAAAAGCATACCTTTTTCACGTGAAAATTACAGAAGAATCTATTTTTTTCCAGAAAATGTGATACATACACGCACAACAAAGTTGTGACTCCCCAAAAGACACAAAGACCTGTAGGTGGCACCCCCTACAATCAATGGCCAAACTAAGATCAAATTTAATTTTCCCATATTAAAAATTTTCCAAAAACCAATTTAAGTCCAAATATCTACATTATTTTGGAAATTATTCAAGAAAAATCAAAATCAAAACACCTTGTATATAAAAAATGAAGGCCTTGCGGACCCATGCTTATATGATCTTTCCACCTTATAAATAACTGATGAATGGTCCTGTGAAATATCGGACACTTGGTACATAACTCCCTGTATATATTGTTTGCCAGTCCCCTCGATATTCCTCCTTTTCATATATATATATATATATATGTGTGTGTGATGGTCTTTTCGCCTCTACAACCTAATCTTGGCGCGTTTCTATCAAATTCGGAATTGCCTCGGGTGCCACCTCCTCTCATAGTGGGAGGGCCACTTTGCTCCGGACAGTCTCAGTGAGGAAATGAAACACTCCAGGGGTCACTATAGTATTGACTTACACAACGACGCCAGAAGGGCAGTCTTCACCTTCCCTTGAATTTCAAACCTGGGTGCTGACTGCACAATAGTTTGTTCTACTCATAAACCTGAACTAAATGAACGAAATACTCACTCCCAAGACAATCATAATAATTTTATTTTATGCTCTGATTAAACTAGTATGTACCGGGCAGCTGGCGGCAGCCTCAAATACTACATGAGAAAGACAGATATACTCTAGAAGTGGAAAAGGGTATTGATCTCTATAATTCGTGATGGATCAACTTAATCAAAAGCTCATGCTGAGATAAGATTTAGACAGTAATACAAAAGCTCAGAAAAAGGCAATCAGAAACGCATTACCAATATTGGATAGCAAAACGTGTTTCATAATGCGAGTTTAGAACAGCCATATATGTGAGACGGGTGAGCAGTTTGGAATCGTGCGTGTGAAAGGTGCCTTAGCTGATTTTTTACGCCATCTGAACCCTCTTATTCTAACATATATTTCATCTCTTACTCCTATTCCCATGCTGCCCAACTGTTAGTGTGGTTAGGTTCTACGTGCCTTGCAACCCAACTGAAGTGCACCTTGGCAGATTTTCCCCTCTATTAATCATGTTCATGTACATGCGCGGACCGATCGCGAGCGACTTCAACTGTTCTCAATACCTTATACCTTTTACCGAATATTTATCAAACCCCATTCGGGTATCCTCAGCGCCTCTCGGTTAGTCCTGGTTCGGGCTGTTACTTTGTGCGTGGTGAGCTGCTTGTCTTCTCAGGTATGGGACGAGCGCAGATCTTCAACGTGGATCCGTAAGAGCCATTTGCCTTTCAGGTCTTTCAGGTTATACACCACCGGTGATAAAACTTGCGTTATAGTGTATGGAGTGAGCTTTGCGGCATAGCGTTTCTCGGCCGAGGATAGGTAATGTTCTTCATCACTTGGTCGCCTACATGACATCGCCATTCAAGGCGTTGGAGATCGTATTAATGGCTGTAAGTGGTGAAGGGTTCCGCAAGATTCATACGGACTATCTCGAACGTTTCTTGTAGATGTTGCAATATCTCTATGTGCTCGTTGACCTCGGCTTGGTCGGTTCCTTCCTCCTCCTTTTGTGATGGTGGCACTTGTGATCAGTACCCTGCCTTCTGTACCTTCAACTCGCTTCCAAAGTTCAGGAATGCTGGGAAAAATCCGGTGGAGTCCTGGCGGATTGCGTTGATGGTGCAGTAGGTCGGTCACATGTAAGTCCCATTTGCGGTGGTCCTGGTCACAGAATTGTCTCAAGCAACTTGTTGGCCCTTTCCACGGGGTTGGCCTGCGATGGGTATGGCGGTGTTCTGGGGTAGGTGATCCTGAATTCCTTCTGCATATCTTCGAACAGGTGTCCCGTTAACTATGTCCCATTGTCACTGATGACAACTTTCGGGCAACTGAAGCGGCCATGATCTCTTCGTAGAGAGCTTAGCGGGACTCATTTCGTGAAAGAGTCCTGGAACAAGACAAGGAAGGTATTTCCACGGGTGGAGCGGGATAACGGGCCAACTAATTCTTTACTGACGCATTCCCAGGACTGGCAATCAGTTGACGGTTGCATCTTGCCTGCCGGTTTCATCTGAGATGGCTCATATCTCTGGCAGGAATCACAGATTCGGACGTACTTGGCAACATCGCGAAAGATGCCTGGCTGGTTATAGCGGGCTGCGATCCTTGCTATTGTTTTAGCGATTCCCAGTTGCCCGGAAGTGGGTGCGTCGTGCATTACACGCAGTATATTGAGCCTTGTAGGCTTGAGAACACAATTTCCATGGATTGGAAAGTTCTGGCTCCGTGGAGTCTTTGGAGTTCCAGAAATGTCGGTACAAGTGGATACAGTAGTCTGGGAATGCCTCAGAACTTTGCTGCACTTCCTCTTTCTTCTTTCCGTACCATATACAGCCGGCAGTAGGAGGTTATAGCCGTTTCTCGGGAACCCCCCCACGACCTTGACCCCCCAACGCCCGCCCTTCACCTTGGGAAGGGGGGTTGGCTATGTGTGTAAGTGTATCGGTTAACCTTGAAGTAACCTTGAAATGGGGAGGTTGAAGGTCGTGTATCATTGACATTGAAGTGCCCTTGTGATAGATCGTGTGGAGTTTGCATAACCTTGTGTGTAAGTGGGATTCATTTCTCGTTGACCTTGTAACGCTAGTCGATGGGTAAGGGATTGTGAATTCATATCAGTATGCATGAGAGTGTGATGCATGACCTTCGAACTAGCATCAGCGTCGCAGCTTACTTTTCATATTCTTCAATCACCCTAACCACTGAGATGATTCATCAAGTGGGGGTTTGCATGGCTTTCGAGCCAACATCAACGTCACAGGTCTATTGATTTTTCAGAGTCTTCAACAACTCTACGATGATTCATCAAGACGATTCGCATGACCTTGGACATTGCGTAATAGGACAATTGATTTTTTCTAGTATGTGTGTTATGAAATCAAATCAAGTGGGAGGGGAGCACATATTGACTTACATGTTGACCTTGTTTATGAGAGAATCATTCCATGTAGGTTGAAGTTTGGTAGATTTGGAAAATGGATACAATTTTTTTCAATTTGTCCTTCTAATCTTGATGTGTTGCAAGATTGGTTGGAATGTCTTATTCGATGACACTCAGTGGGGGATTTATTCCTCATGAAATGTGTGCGTGAATTCGTTGTTGATCAGAAGTTGAATCATAGTCAACAGAAGAACTTCATCAGCTAGAAGTCAAGTGTATTATCAGTGGAAACGTATCTTCATACACTCGCTATGTCTCTTGCGAAAATTGATTTGGAAAAAATTAATTCCTCAATTATTGGTGCGGGGAACCAAAAAAATATGAATTCTAATTAATCTCTCGAACCCTCATATTTTCATAGTTGAGAAACAAGCTATTCAATACGTAGCTGAAAAACAGTTGTCGTTGATCAATGTATCTATTTTTACTTTACCAAAAAAATATAGCTGAAACCAATAAGTTCCCCCATATAGAATTGTATTTATGAAACTCATAGAAAAAATTTCATCATAATTGCTCCATTCAGAAATATCACATTGAGAGGGCATAGAATAAAATTAGTTATATACAACAATTCTCTCAAAAGCAATTCCCTAGTCCTGAAGATCACATGCATTTTTCAGAGGTGATTTTTCTAAAACTTGATATAATATTTATTCGTTAGTTTAAGTTGTTCTAAAAACGAAATGGCGATTCTGGCACCTGTTTCGCAATCGCTATGGCATCGCGACGCTTCATTCACTTGCCAGACAAAGTTAATATGCACCAGACTAATTTCATGATATTTATTAATGTTTATATTAATATTTCCTAAAGTAACTACTTTTAAAAAGATAACTTCAAAAATATTTTTTTCAATTTCAAAAATTCGTCAGAATGATTTGCAACCAGTTGGTAACCTGCTTGTTTCAAAATACTCAATAATAGTATAAAAAGATAAAAATAAAGTATTAACTTTAAAATTCGAAAGGGGTTTCGAAGACAATTTCACCACGGAATTATTCAAGATCGTGAAAATTAACAGCACATATCCAAAAACATACATTCTCAAAGACATATGGATGAGAATCTCATTCAATGTTGTTTCTATGAAGTTGAATTGAAGAAAATACAAAATATCAATGTTTACTTGGTCGAGAAGATATTGAAGAGTAAAGAAATAAAGTGTTTGTCAAGTGGCTAGGTTTCTTTCCAATGAAAACAATTCACAGATTAAAAAAATGCAAGTGTTTAGCATTTATTCATATTTGGTATCGAAATGAAAAAAAAATGTGAGGAAACAACATTAAACAAAAAAAATTATATACAACATTATAAAAAAAATCATGTACTCAATCACTTTCACTCAAAGGACAATTGTTCAGCTCTTTTTGCCATTCTTCGAGAATTGATGTCATTGCATCATAAGATTGGATCGATTCCAGCCTAGCCATTTCTGCTTGCTTTCGAATGCTGGTGTTGTATTTTCTATCTCTATCCACCCTTTGTTCGATGGCATCAGACTTCTTTTGCATTTCAGCAATCTCTTTATCCATTTTATACGCGACTGCAACTTCTTCATCTAATTATTCATCAGCTTGAGCACACTTTGTGATGGTATTGTTGGATTCGGCGATCTTACGTTTTGCAATATTTCTCTTCGGAGTATAAATTTGCAGTGGCACATGAAAGCTAGCGATCCAATGGCTGCAATGCAATTTTCGAAGATGCATCTTTTTTTTCGATCTTCCCTTAGCTTTGGAGGACGATGTCGACGATTTCGAGGTACTCGGCTTCGAACTGTTCAAAGCAGCATCTTGTTTTAGAGTTCGAGTGGTGGCGGTGGGAATGTCAAGTGTAGATCTTCTCTTTCGTTTTGGAGGCTGGACCTAAATATCCTGAAGAACTTGGATGACAGGAGCCTTTACAATGATTTGGTCAGGAAAAGAGATCACAGGTGGAGAACTGGTTGGCAATTGAGATATAGAAACATCTTGCAGATCTGGCACCTCAGCCGCACTTATCAAAATGAATTCATCAATATCAAAATTCAAATCCATCATGTCGTCGTCCTCTTTTGATGCTGCTGCTACTTCAACACTGCTATGTTCGTCAGCAGTAAGTAATTTTTCCAAATTATGGGTATTTCTATTATTCTTAAAATGCTGAATAAATAATATTACACTCTCATGGAAGGGATTTGATTGGATATGTACACATATCAGAATGAATTCGATTGAATAGTGGACGTTTCATGTATCATAGAAAAAAGCAAAATACCGCAAGAATTATTGATGGAAATTATGAACACATCAACCTGATTGAAAAATCGATACACACTTCCTACATGACAAAAAAATACCATTTCATTCATATATTTCCACGAGGAGTCAACAATTTCAACTCAAACTTTGAACATTGACGAAAAAAATGAAGTTTTATGAAGTTGACAGTCTGAGTGTAACATATTTCAGAATAGCTATAGAGCAACTGAGTAACAAATAGGAACATCGCAAATTTTCCCATTGCTTTCTTGTGAATAATCAATGAAAGTATATTACATTGAATGTATTTCTGATATAATATACAATTCTAGCCAACTTCATAATCATCAATATTAATTGAAATGATGATCACTATATACATCTTGGATTTTAAAGGGTAAAATTATTGGAATTTTTCAATCACTCATCTTGCTAATATTCACACTCATATACTCTAGCCATAATTCATTGCATATCGTAACTATCTATTCCATCTTTTATCAAATAATCAAATTATTGTATCTGAAGAGTACTGGAAAATTATCATACATGCAGAAACATGAATCCTGAATTTCAAATTCAGGTAATTCCCATGTTATTTCTTATTATAATATTCAGTGAGCTGTGAGGCTATACCTTCGTCAGTGAAATATATTGCTAGTTGATTTCTGGATAATACTAGCGATCAATATGATTCATATGTTCTCATGATAAAAAAAGGAGCACATTATTCACATATAATATTGAAATCTACTCACACATAATACATATTATGTGGAACTCACTAAAACAATTGTTTTGCACAAAATCTACTAACACATAATACATATTATGTCGAACGCACTAAAACAATTGTTTTGCACAAAAATTTGTGGAATATATCACTGGAAAATATCTGCGCTAAACACGATGATTCAACACTGAACTAATATCGATTTCTGCTAAATTGAGACTGAAAGGACTTTTTCATTTATTTGCCAAAACTCAATGTATAATAGTAAGTTACAATGAAGGGAAGGTTGGTCGTTTGTTCGAAGAATGGTGCGTTGACCACCATATCTAATTGACGAGCCTATTGTGCAATTTTTACCATTGATGTGAATGCAATTATCAATATTTTGTCTAAACGGTACAGCCGGTGTTTGTCAGATACATATTGAATGGATTGTTTTTCAACTAGGGGGTGGAAATATGAGGGTTTGGGTGAATAATTATTATTATATTTCATTAATTTTATTTCAAGATATGGGAAGATATGTTTTTGATATGGTAAATGCATCAGTAGAACCATATTCAAATCACATTTGCCTACATCTTCACAGAACATTTAGCGACTTCATCTTGAGGGAAGCAACGTTTTAGGATGGTTGGTGTCGTCTTCATTGATATGAGAGCTCAAACTCTCGATGGTTGAATATCAATTGATTCGATCCAATACTGACTTGAATAATGTATATTGGAAACTGAAACAAAAAAAGAATTGTTAATATATTCCATTGATATTATAATAATAATTGACTTACGTGCAGAAATTAAAAAAAAAATATTTTATTCAATGAAATTGAATTCACAAGAGTTCAGTCCTCGAAAGATGACGCTTGAACACTTTGCCCCAAGTATTTAATTAGTCAGCCAAGATTTGAATGGAATATTATTATCATCATGTGATGTCATTGAAAAATACACTCACTGAATTGACTTCTAGTTGATGTAGTTCTTTTGTTGACTATAATTCAACTTCTGATTAATCACGATTCCATTCACACACATTTTATAGGGAACAAATTTCCCACCACACTGAGTGTCATCGAAGAAGACGTTCCAACTTATCTTGGAACACATCAAGAGTCAAGGTCAAATTGAAAAAATAACTTTTTTGTGTTGATTTGTTGAGTTGTTTCACTTAATGTAGTGGGGTGGTGTTTTGCCTCCTATAAAAAGGATGGATGCGTTGGTGAGAATTCAAAAAAGTGTGTGATTTAGCCAAGTGGTAGTTGAGTTAGTGTATTTTTTCAGTGTGAATAATCTATATATATATATATATATATATTTATATATATATATATATATATATATATATATATATATATATATATATATATTTATATATATATATATATATATATATATATATATATATATATATATTTATATGAAATATATGAAAGAAAAAAGGTAGATCAAGGAATAAAACGAAGTTCAAAGTTACTACAATCACATTAGCGTTGTTTAAAATTCTATGAATATAAATGTGTGCTCTATATGGTGTGACAGGTGGAATATATATATATATATATATATATACATATCGTAAGTTTTACTATGTCTCTTACTGAAGTAGATTTGGGAAAAAGTCAGATCAATAATTGTGCAAAAGATGAAAATTTTAGAACAGAAAACAATATCTTTCCTTCCAATGAATGAACCTTTCATTATAAAGAGTATCACCGTTTATACCATCCGATTCGATAGA
>JAFIRS010009050.1:0-12573 GCA_018342105.1 Gonioctena quinquepunctata | reverse complement strand
AGGTGCATACTCTGTATAAAATTTCCCCTTGTACTCTGTAGCAAATGCGACTTTTGGTTTTTTATTGGTTACACCCCCCCCAATGAAACATGATTTTTGTGGTGTTCTAGGGAAAATTGACTTGACAATATGGAAATTCACATTACAACAATTAAGATGGGGGTTGCGGTGGTGGTATCACCATTGTTCAATTTAACTCGTTTACTGGGGACCTCCTGAAAGTTTCCGTTGATGTCGCGGTTTCCCTTTCGGTGAAATCTTTACCACAATCACAAAAAACTTTCACCGACTTTTTTTCAATAGATCACTGGAAGGTTAAATCTCTTCCCCTGGAATATTTCAAAATACCCCCACCATACAACAAGTCCGATGCGATGCGCAATCTGTATGGATTTGAGGGATTCTCTTGACATTCAGCGCACTCATCAATAATCGCAGTTCATTCTTAGCTCTCTCACAGGACAAACGCCCTCCTCGCTTGGAGAGTACAAGGATTCATGAAGGTCATGACTGCACAGAATATGTATGCCTACACCACAACATTAGTCAAGGTCAAACAAACATCGAGATCAAATCTTGAGGTTGCCGAAACAATCCCAACATCAAAACTTAATGTTATGAATCTCAAGGTCATATTCAAGGTCAAGTCGAATCTCAAAGTCGACCAAACCCAATATCAAAACTCAATGACAAATCTCAAAGTCAAATCTCAAGGTCAAACACACACACTGCACACCTGCAACTATTCAAGGTCACACGTGACGTCATAGTGGTGGGGGGAGACCCAGAACCGGCTTAAATCTCCTACTAAGATAGGCTCAAAATTTTTACAAATTTGTGGTTGAGACATCAACTTCAGTGACAATCTATATTTCCGCTGAAAAATGTTCAGTTCTGAAAAATCCGAATTTGTCTCACTTCCCATGGAAACGCACTCGTAACTTCCTTAATCATTGGAGTACAATTATGTTATTTTCACGATCGTTGAATATAAGCAGGATGAGTATAATCTCTTCTGAGTGGCATTCAGTGCGCGGCACGAGCAATGGATTTATTGATTTTAGCGAAAAATAATATAAGGGGGCAAAATAGGTCCGAAATTCTCACGGATTCGTGATTAGGCCATCAATTTCGTTACCAAACCATATTTTCGATGGAAAATTTTCAGTTCTGAAAAATCCGAATTTGTCTCAGCATGGAAACGCTCCCGTATCATCCGTAATTATTGCAGTAGAACTCTGTAATTCTCACACTTTTCAGATATGCCGACTTCGAGTCTACATCTCTTCTGGGGTCAACCTGTGTGACGTACACTGCGCGTTAGGGGCGATGGATAGAACGATTTTTGCAGAGTTTATAACTGTAGAACGTGATATCGAGTGATAATTATCACAGAAAAAGAAGTATAATTGAGAATTATTTCTACATTGAGTTTCTATAGCCGTTGTTTTTTTCATAAATATTAGTGAACAGAAAAAGAAAGGATTTTTTCCGGAGTTTTCGGAAATATAGTTCAATAGTTCCTTTACAGAATCCATATTTTTGTACTCCCTATGGAAGCTCAGCAAATTTGACTAAATATATTTTTGAGACTCATACCCTAAATATCTACCTATCGTGGAAATTACAGAGCTCTACTCCACTAATTACGATAGATACGGAGGCGTTTCCATAAGAAGTGAGAAAATTTGAATTTTTCTGATATGAAATACTCTTCAGCAAAGATGCCTATCGGTTATAAATTTGATGTCCTAATCACGAATCAGTGAAATCCCGCTTATCCCGCCTCCTAATATTATTTTTCGCAAAAATCAGCTTCTCAATCGCCCCTGGCGCGCATTATATAATACCTAATGATCGTGGAAATTTCAGAAATCTACTCCTATCATCATGGACGATACGGAGGCGTTTCCATGAGAAGTGGGACAAACTCGGATTTCTAAGAACTGAAAATGTTTCAGCGAAAATATGGAATGGTACTAAAATTGACGTCCTGATCACGAATCCGTAAGAATTTTCAGCATATCTTGCCTCCTTAAATAATTTTTCGCCAAAATCAATATGTCCATCGCCCCTGGCGCGCAGTGTCATTCAGATAAACCCCGGAAGAGATTTAGACTTATTGTATCTAACGATCATGAAAATAACAGAATTTCACTCAAATAATTACGGAAGATACGAGAGCGTTTTCATGGGAAGCGAGACAAGGTCGGATTTTTCAGAACTGAAAATATATTATCATTGTCAAGGAATCAAATGATCCAACAGTTTACCAACAAATAACATGCAATTCGGTTTTAAATTTTTATTTCATCCTCATTTACTTGATCTAAAAAAAATTAAGGTTCTTAAGAATCGATAAAAAGACGTTTTCTCGAATTCGACTCAAATGCGAGTACAACAAAAACATGTGTGATAATTTTTTTCGCCAAATCGCAATTGTGGACGTTTATCAGTGTCAAACTGATCTTTGATTGAACGACATTAGAGTGAATTACTTGACTAGAGCTGCTGAATATCTTTCGGCTATAATGATGTATACGATCGCGGAAAGAGTTGAAATAATAACATTTTTTTCTCAAGAATGATGAGTGAGGTAACCTACAGCTAATTTGTTCAATGGAACGCATCCAGATAAACTTGCTGCTAGAAAATACGTTCTAGAATTAGTGCAAAAATTTCGTCAAACTGGATCAGTAGCCAACAAGAAACGAGTCACAGAACGTGAATTTCCGTTGAGATATGAAGCTGTTGAAGTTGCACTTTTAGGACAAGTTAATGAAGACCCAACATTGAACACAAGGAAATTGGCTAGTGTTACCAATATCAGTAGAACCAGTATCCGCCGAATCCTGAAACTACATGAATCCCACCCCTACAAATTACATTTGGTACACCAATTGAATGAAGATGATTTTGATAGGCGGCAGGAATTTTGTGAAATTATGACTACGAGAATAGATGCTGATGAGAATTTCCTTTTCGAAATCTGCTTTTCTGATGAGTCTACATTCTTTTTGAATTCGACTGTGAATCCTCATGATTGTCGTTATTGGTCAGATGCCAATCCACATGTTTTCTAGAAGTCCATACTCAATGTCTGGGCCGGTATTTTTGGGGACCGTTTGATTGGACCAGTATTTCTCGACGGTAACCTGACAGGAGAAACTTATTTGGAAATATTGAATGAATTTGTTTATCCACAATTAATAGACATCATTGAAAATGACGATCGTTACCATGGAGACCACTCAATATTTCAACAAGATGGGGCACCTCCACATTATGCACAGCCTGTAAGGGCATTTTTGGATAGAATGTTACCTGGAAGTTGGATTGGAAGAAGATGCTCTATAGAGTGGCCAGCCAGATCTCCAGATTTTAAATCCCACTCGACTTTTTCCTGTGGGGTCACTTGAAAAACAAAATCTTTGCAACCGAACCAGAATCTCTGGAAGATTTACGAAGGAGAATTATTGAAGATTGCCGTCGAATAACGCCGGAAATGCTACGAAATACGAGGTCTCGTTTTGAGCAGAACTTGTACTATTGTATGGAAATGGGTGGTAGACAGTTTTAACATTCAGTTCATTGACAATAATAATCATTGCGACAGGTGCTTTATCAGATATTGTTTTTATTGATTCAGTGAATAAAAAGTTATTTCCCAACTTCAAGTTCCTATATCTCGAAAACGAATCGATAGAATTGATTTATTGATGAGGTATCACTTGCCCTATGTTGCCATTTAAAAATTTAGTGGTGGCGGTCACAGCTCCGAGGGATGGAATGTATTTCCATCGCGAACGATGTCCCTCTCGAAAATGTAGTAGGCATGTCCGAGCGTTTTTATATAATTGGGTTCTTTCGACCTACAGAGCCGCTGTTTCGTTTTCAATGGGCCACTCTGTATATATATATATATATATATATATATATATATATATATATATATATATATATATATATATAGAGGGTGTAATCTGTGAATGATGAGTGTATAATGCCATTTTGAAAACGAATAACAGTTGTTAAAGATACGAAAAATTTTGGTAAACATGTCATGTTCTTTGTTGAAGTCGACAAAATTTTGGAAGCACCGCTCGCCTAACCTCAGGTGTCCTGGTCCGAGCTGTGAGTTATCGCTATAGGCGAGGACACGATAAATTACTATCGCTTTAAATATGCTTTAAAATACATAACGCATATATAAATGTAACCATGAACCCTTTTTTGGGTCAAATTTCAATTACAGCAGTTCCCATTCGTTTTTGAAAATCAGCAAATTATAAAGCTACTAATATTGGCGCTCTTTGTGACGTAAACGACCGAGCAGCCAATAGGCGTAATAGGCGTAATCGGGTTGATTGTGACGTCAAACGGCGAAGTTTCCAAGTTTCTTGAACTATAAATGTCAGAACAAGAACACTATTCGCAATGTCAAGATTTCATGATATGGCAACGTTGCAAAACTGATTGAAGCTGTCAACTTTGGGATTGGTTGATCGGGTGATTACCTCACAACATTTTTCAATGGCGCCGGAAAGAAGCCATTTGCATATATTTTTTCTTAAGTTTTAGAAAATTAAAAAACAAAAAAGATAATTATCAACATAATTTTCACAAGCTGTAAAATATATTAAAAATATTTTGGAAATTTCGTGTCGTCGCTCATTGCCGGATGCAATAAACATTTGAATAATGTGGAATGTTGAATTGATTGTGTGGTGAATGTACAAAAGGAGTCTATTTTTTCAGGCTGCTTGTGATATATATTCAATTTCGAAGTGATGGAAATAAACGAATCTCGTTATATCCAGAATGGTAGATACAGTCAGAACTAGTAGATGAAGTCAACACATCTTTAATGCACTTATGGAATAACAATTATCCAACAATCAGTTGTATGAATACAAAGGACACAGTATCGTATTGTTTTCATAATCATATCGAATATCACGTGAATACTATTGCCAGGTAGTGTTTTCGAAATTCTGGCACGCATTTGTTATGCATTACGAAGCTGTCTACGAACAGATTCGACTACTGATTTCTGATTGGCTGGTGAATATAGGATCATACTTTGCAACCAATCAGAAAGCAGTATGCTTTATGCACGAGAACTAATTTGAACATTCTTGTCTTTGTCTTCTGCTGGTTCTTACAACTGAACACCGAACTGTTCCGTGTGTATTTTGAAGTGTGAAAGATATCACTCGATTCGACGAGTGACCATCGTATCGGCGAACGGCAAAACAGGTGTGCAAATAACCATTTTTCTTTTGTTGAATTTTTCTTTTGTTGAATATTTCTTCAACTACTGTATTTCAAATATAACCCACAATAATCTTTCCCCTATTGTAGATATTAAAATTGTTGAAATCGAGTTGGTGAAAGGCAACATTTCTAAGTTAAAAAAAAAAGTACAAAAAAAAGGTTAAGATGTTTGAGGCAGGGGGGGGGGATGATTCTCTCCCCGAAAAAATGTTTATAGATAACATAAGAGATAGTATAAGTACAGATCGTGAAGTAATGAATATTTTGGGACATTTAGATGAGAATTCATCCTTTCGATCAGAATCAAGATTCTTTGAGGATGGTGAAAGAAACTCAAACTTACAAACATATAGTGGATCAGAAAGTGGTATAAATAACTTTTCAATATTAAATGAAGATGGTAATAGGGTGGACAATATAAATCAGGCTGAATCAGAAAATAGTTTAGTTAATACAGTAACAGAGAATGATAAAGAACAAACATTATACGAGGAGGGAGACATTGGTCCGTACACGGTGATAGTAGAAATGACTAAAGAATCGGGAAAAGACATAGGAAGATATTCGCATTTAAAAATCGCAAAAGAGGTATGCGATTTGAAAATGGAAAATATTAATAAAATCAAAATTAAAGGAAAAAAAACAGGGTAGGAATAGAATTTAATAATAAAAAAAGTGCGAACGAAATGATAATTGAGAAAAAATTAAATGAACAAAATTATTCAGTATATATTCCATTTAATAATGTTACATGTAGAGCAATAATAGAAGGTATATCTACTCACTTCAATGAAAATTCTATCAAACAAATGATTAAAAGCCCTTATAAAGTTTTACAAGTCAAGCGTATGAATAGAAGAATAGTACAAGATGGTAAGACGGAATATGTTCCCTCTTCTACAATTTTAGTTACTTCCAGAGGTACGATTATTCCAAGATATGTAGAAATTTGTTATTTGACGTATGTAACGACTCCGTATATTCCTCCAGTAACCCAGTGCTATAATTGTTCACTATATGGACATGTTGAAAAATTCTGTAAAGGAAATCAAAAATGAAATGAAAATATTAGTGTCAAATAATTTGGCTAATATAAGCAAATGGGAGATATTGAATGATAATGGAAATAGTGATCATTATCCCACCATGTGTGAAATAAATAACAGCATAGGAAACAATAATCACGATAATAGTAATTCTAAAAATAGGGTTTTTGCCAAAGGGGACTGGACAAAGTACAATATGGAATTGAATGATATGATAAAAGAATTAACATTCACAAACTATGAAGAGCTTATAAATATAATGAATGAAGCGGCTGATATTTCGATACCATATTGGCCAAACCGGGGGGGGGAAAAAAAAAATGAATTACGGAAAGAAACTTAAGGAAATTTAAACGGGATCCTACATTGAATAGCTATATAGAAACAAAAAAAGTCATTGCACAAGCCAGAAAATTTTTCAAAAAAAAGAAAAATCACAAATTTAGAGAATTCTGTTCCACACTCAATAGATAATCTAATACATCGTATGTATGGAATATGATAAGAAGTTTTGCGGATAGAAAAAATAAAAGGTATAATAAAAACCAGCTCCAGATAAAGTCCTTGCGGAACAACTAGTAATGCAAATCTCAACCTGTGATATAGAGCCTGAGTTTAGTTTGAATATACCAAACGATAATTCAAGCCCTTTTACAATGAGTGAATTGGAAAGGGGATTGACAAGCTCAATTAAAACTATTTAAAACTAGCGAACATATCACAATAAACCTGTTCCCGAAACAATGAAGATTCTAGACAAATATATGACATGTATATACCAATATAGTCAATATTTTTGTAAAACATTGTTCCTAATCAGCAATAATTGCTGGTACCGGAACATATATATTTTAAATTTAATGGCTTTTAACATATCGCATCACCTCCGCTTTGAACGAGGAGTAACTATCTTTATTTTTTGTGGAGTTTGGCAGAAAGTTAAATGATTGGAGACATTTAGAGAAGGGATTATTTAAAGCAATGTTCGTTCCCACCTGCACCTGGGGTAGATAAATTTGGTTTTGACTTCTAGTTTCATACGAATGTATCTCATTAACTATATTCATGTTTGTATTGCATTTCTGTTGATTTTTTGTTATTTTATAAATAAATTTACATTCTTCTATTTGTAGAATTTTTTCAGCGGCAAAATTTCAGTTTGATTGTACATTATAACTCTGTATTAGTTCTGAAATCATAGCCAAATAAAGTTTTTACTACCTTATTTTGTAGAATTTGGATTTTTTTGAATAATGTTTGAGACCATACCCCCCAGTTTGTTATCAGATAACGGAATATAGAAAGAAAATAAGCGTTATATATCATAATTTTATTTGGTACATTTAAGTAGCTCTGGCATCTATAAAATGCTCCAATCATTGGTACCATTTTTTTTGTCATGTGCTCAGCGTGTTTGTGCCAATTTAAGTTGTCATCAATTATATATATATATATATATATATATATATATATATATATATATATAACAGCTATTATGTATTGACCATTACAAGTAATCAATTCAGTATAACATAATAGTGGCCTTAATCCTAACGATATTCACTATAAATTCACTTATGTAATTTGAAGTGATACTTCTAATAGAGTTTTTGAATGTTAGGTATATTAAATCATCTGGAAAGTGGCGAGTTGTAATTATAGTTTGTTTATTGAGAATAATGAAGGGTTTCTGGTTTTGTATGGAATAACATTGTAATTTATTTCATTGAAAAGATATGGCAGTATAGTTCTATCATGATTAAAAAAAATTAGAATTAGATCTGAATAGAAATAACGTGTAGTCATATCTGTTAAATTCAAGGTATATGAAATGTTATGTTGATGAAATTGTAGATATGGACCCATTTCAAAAAACATGTATTTCAGAAATTTCATTTCGATTTTTTTTATATCACATTTATGATAATGGCATATAATAGGTGAAGTTTAACTAAAGAATAGTACAAAACTTTGAAAGTATTGTGTGAGAACTTATCCATTTCTCATTAGAAACCCCAATATTTTACTACTTATTTTGACTGAAACATTTTGTATTTGACTTTTCACTGACGGGGAAAAAAAATTGAGATTATCAGCAAACAATAAAAATCCAGTATTTTTGAGAAGTTTACCTATGACCTAGGTTGAATAATAATGGTCCATTAAGCCTCTGGTACACCAGATGCCAAAGGAATTGTATGGGAAATATAATTATAAATCCTAAAATATTGATTCCGACGAGTTAAAAATAAAGTTCCATATATCTCTAACAAATCCTAGAGCTAGTAATTTTTTTAATGGCATTGAATGATTTACTCTATCGAATGCCCTAGAGAAATCTGTACGTCAATCTGAATTCCTTTCTCCAAGGCATCTAACAAATATTGTTGTTTTTATGACAGTAAATTTGATAAAGTGGACTTTCCCCTAAGGAAAAACCACGATGTTTCAGGATATATTATATTTCTAAGCCCAATACAGTTGACAAGTAATTAATTTATCCATCAATTTTGGTATTGTAGATTGAATGCACGCTCCCTATAATTGTGATATATTCTTTATTGCCTTATTTGAATATAGAAGTTATATAGTTATTCTTCCAGAAGTCAGGAAAGACACCGTAACTGAGGGATGAAGAGAAAATGAGTATGTGCTGTTAAGCTACAAATAAAGTTTTTTAACGATACTGGTGGTAAGCCTTCAGAGCCACTCTAATACAAATTTCAAATTCTGAATACATCATCTAATCCAATATTGATTTTATTTATATTATATTATTGATATCATTTTTACAAGTGATGGAATCCTACACCTAGTATGAGGATAAATCTTTTCCATTTCAACTAGTATGGTTAACAAGATACATTGTGGGAAATGCGATGATTTACATATACGATGGCATATCCATTACTATTTAAATGTTTATAACTAACTACATAAGTACACAACACTTTATATTAATTGCTTATTATTATTACAATGAACTGCTATTATTACAAAACTTTAATTTTAAAAACTATATCTGTCACATACAAGCAATTCTTTCATGACCAAACACGTTTATTTACATATTTATTTATTTCAACTCCATTCCAACTTTTGAAATCCTCGTATTTGAATTCATCAATATTCCATAAGCATGAAATATAATGAAAAAATAATTTTTGAATAATAATAACCTATTCAAAATAGATTTCCATTAAAAAATAATACATAAAAATGTATATTAATAACAATGTTTTTCATTGAATATAGAAATATATATTTTTATTTACGGTAAACCATTGCACACGTTTGACAAAAAAATAAATATATAAACAAGATAGCATAAAATGCAGAAATGTACAAAAAAAACACTAGTAAAATATATGATTTGTATAAAGTACATAAACAACATGACTCCTAAAATGTAATGAACATTTTTATAATCTAAATTTACATATATGAATAAACTTACTACAATATGTGCATAATAATACTATGGTGGCTAATAATTATTTCTTATTGGTGGTTGAACTATATCAGTTTACTAATTTTTTTTTCTCAATGGCTGTCCTTTGATTTTATAACTTTGAGATTTTGCAACATTAAACAATCTTATTTTCAAATAAGATAATGTGAGTGTTTTGATTAGTCTTGATATATGATTTTCCTCTAAAGTTAAATATTGTAAACTATGATTTTCAATATCTTTGAACAAACTTTAATTGAATAATAGTTTTGAATTAATGGCCATGACAATAGTTTGCAAAAAATTAGCCTCCTCTGGTAATTCATTATTCGTTACCAAAAACACTCTTCTCAACATCATTTCTACTTCTTCTATTTCTACACACTGTAATTGTATTTTCTGAGGGAATAGTTTAAGTACCCCATTGTTTTCGTACAAGTAGTTTCAAACTACTGTGTTCCAATTTACTATTACAAATGGACTCGAGACATGTAGGACATTCAATTAATTTTGCAGTCATATTGACAGCGTAACCAGCCACATAAGACACAACATTTTCAGAAATATCTGAAAGAGGTAAGTGAATAGGCATGATGTAATCATGATCATGTATGACAGTGTCATTATCTTCCAACATATATTTTTTCATAATCTGAATATCACTTGTTTGCAATGGAATCTCTGTTCTATTATTTTTCGTTGTGGTGAAGATAATTTTGGTGTCATCTTGTGCTGTACAGTTACCACTCAGGTTTTTAATATCATGGTGCAGAAGCAAACGTCGATATGAGTGGAAAAACTGTAAAGCAGATGGATTTTTATTCCAACTATTGCGAGCCCTGGAAATGGAATATTGTAGTTAATGATCTCTGTCTATAACAGAATGAATAAAAGCCATTCAAGGCTGAAGTTAAAATTACCTCATCCAACAGAAAAATAGTTCCAAGTGATCGGTACTATGTTAGCACATACTTCAATATGGCTTCATTTTCCACAAATGTTTTGTAGATTTCTAGAACTGCTAAGGTGGATATAATGAAGCCTTTCAATCCAGTTCTTTGAGGGCTAATGATGAGTCTCACATTGTGTATGGTTTTCAATTTACTGAGATAATACACAGCATTCTTCATGAAAGGCTTCCACAAGGCCTTATTCCTTTTGGCTAGGGGCATTTTCATATGTACAGTTGTTGGATTTCGTGAATTCAATGAATCAAAAAGTGCATCAATGAGACGAATGAATTTAATTGTTGGCGCAGCATCTCTAAATCGGATATCTTTCATATCTATCATGAGAAATTCAGTTGCACTTGCTACACTCTCACTGATGGTTTGTACAGCCAAGTTGACCTGAAATAATTTTATAATTACAATTTTGATATCTTTCATTCCATTATATATATGAAAAAAATGCATGTGTGATAATTACGATTTACAATATGATTTATTACAATAAACAATTTGAAAATTCCTTTTGCATGAAAACTGAAACTACCTATGTTCCAGTTTTTTTTTTGATATAGTTTCATCTACTGGAATAAAAACATAATTTTGCATAAAAACTAATCATTTTGTGTATTGAATATTAAGAAAACGCCTCAAATTTACCTCCATTTTTTGCTGTCTCCAATTTATATGTGCAGTTTTCAATTTTGTCCCAAAGCGTAAACCTTCTTGTTTCTGTATATAATAGAGCATTGTTACATAATTGAAATCCACAATCTGTTCATCTGGTTCAATAAATATGAGTAGTAGGGCTATGTCACTACGAGCGCACCTCTCCGGTCATCGGTTACTCCACATGGTCCCGCACCACCACCACAAAATGGCGGTTTCATGAGAGGGGTGGGGGATGGTGGTTGTATGTGGGGTAGGGAAAAAGGTGGGGGGGATGAGTGGCCTGTGATTGGTCGGAATGGTGGCAGCCATGTTGTGTATGGGAGTGTGTGATTGAGAGTGGGAGGTGGGGAGAGCTGTGATAGGTCGTGGGCGTGGTGATAGCCGCCGGCCGTTATCCAATAGCCGAGCAGCATATTGAAATGGGGGTGTCAACCAATATCCGTCAACGGTATTGGTTGGGAGGAAGTGTCACGTGATCAGTGAATGGCGGCGGCCATTTTGGAAAGTGGGAGGAGCCAGCGATGATGCGGTCATGACTCAACCGACAAGTCTTTGCAGGAATATTATCTACGTCAGCACTTCTTATCAGCTGTTTATTTAAGCGACCGGATATCGGCGGCATCCTTTGTTTACATTGAGATAAGATATCGGCGGCGGCATCCTTTGTGAAAGAGTTTGTTTACATTAACAAGATAAGAGAGTATGCAGCTGCACGCTCGAACCGTGGGATAACTTCATTCATATGATTACTATTCGTATTTGTATCTAAGCGGACTAAGGCACTGTCGGCGACATGGAAGCAGGACGGATAACTTTTAAAACGTCACCATATATACAGGGTGGATCGAAAGAGTGTTTAGAGGAGGAGAAGAACGAAACAAGTATATATTGGAGTTTTTTGTTGGAATGACGTCAGTTGAGGTTATGTTGTCGATGACAGAGGAGTATACACGGAAATTGGAACAGTTTCATCGAAAAGTCAGAGCTCTGAACGAAGAGTTACAGTTTTATGAAGAGAAACGAAACGTTACAAGAAAATTGAAAAAGTTGAATCTCTGCACGACACAACCATCAACATCGAAATATGATTCAAATGGTACTAGTGACTTTGATTCTGAACACCATCTTATACGTAGACATACCGTATGATGATGATGTACGAGGAGTAGCGGTTTCTTCA